>CABHPH010117298.1:7367-35582 GCA_902168325.1 Peromyscus nudipes | reverse complement strand
TCCACCTGACTCTGCCTCCTGAGTGCTGGGATTAAAGACGTGTGCCATCACTGCCCGGCTTGAAACTGCAGTCTTTATTGAGATAATTTATATGTCGTACCTGCAATGAGTACCCCCAAAACAGCCTGGATTCTTAATGAAATTTGTCTTAGTTTAAAAAAAAAAGTACTAGTTGTAATGGCACACTTTTTAATCTCAGTACTCAGGAGGCAGAAGCAGGTGAATATAAGTTGAATGCCAACCTGGTCTTAATAGCAAATTCCAAGCTAGCCAGGACTGTACAGTTAGTTAGATCCTGTGTGTGTGTGTGTGTGTGTGTGTGTGTGTGTGTGTGTGTGTGTGTGAGAGAGAGAGAGAGAGAGAGAGAGAGGGAGGGAGAGAGGGAGGAATGTACAATTAGTGATGAATGTTGATTAATGCAGCAGTAGCTTGGTGCCCAGGCATTCAGTTTGTATGCTGACCTTCCTCCTTGCCCCAGACACAGAATTGGAAGATGTGGAACAGAAACAGCACATTCTGCTTTAGAATGTGGACGGGTGGGGGCAGGTGTTTTTATTTTAGCTGTTAAATCCTGACTGTGACTGCTGAGACTTTCTCCAGAATTCCTCTAGAAACAGTAGATTGTGCGGACGAGGAGAAGCAACCCCTCTTGAGAAGCCCAGGTAGGTCAGTGCCCTGTGCTGTGTGCAGTGCCTCCTCACTCCTCTGTGTACTGTTGCGTTTTACTTCTGTAAATCTGATTTTAACGCTAATAAACTGCTTTCTGAAGTCATTGGATATTTTGCCTCATTTCTACATGTTAACTGCTACCCCCTCAGGACTGGGGTTTAAGTAGGAGTGACAGGAAAAAACAACTCTCTGCAGGTTCCACTCAACACTGAAACTGCACCATTTTAAAGGAAAGGCAGAATTCGTAAAATCAGTCTGAAAAGTGTTGGATCATATAGTTCAACCAGTTGTGACAGAAACTAGAACTGCCCTACATGTGCCGTGTAACCCTTGCACTCTGGAGGGGAAGCAGGAAGAAAGCGAGTTTGAGACCACTCTGGGCCACATAGTAAGACCTTTAGAGCCTTAAGGGGCTTTCCCTGATGAGGGTAAGTCCTGGGTTCAATCTCAGCCCATTAAAAATAAGAACTCTGCCCTAGTACGATAGAGATCGGTCTGTGAAGAATAAGATTAACTGGAGGAACAGGGTTGACCATAGTTCACTTAGATTGCTGCTCCTCAGACATTACGTTATGTACGTCGCCCAAGGATCTTGTTAAAATGCTGGGTTTTCTTCAATAGGTCTGATCAACCTGGGAATTTTGAGTTTCTTTCTAGGGCACAGTAGCATATGGGCTGTATAGTGACTTCCAGGCCAGTCTAGACTTCAAAACAGGATCCTGTCTCAAATACAAAACAAAAAGTTTTCCACAGTTCACATTAAATGGATTTTAGCATGCAGAGTTTCCAGCTACCGCTGCTATCTAATTTTAAGATGCTTTCTTGCTGCAGCTGCAGCTCAATTGTTAAGTGCCTAGCACTCATGAGGCCCTAGGTTCAGTCTTTGGAGGGAGGCTGCCATCCCTCTGAAGAAGACCCCCATCTTATCTAAATTGGCCTCTTCCCTCCCCCAGCCTAGCATTTACCTTCTGTTTTTTCAGTTGATCTGTCCAAAATATTTTATATATGTGATTACATGTATTATGTTAACCTCTGTAACTGGCTGCTCGCATTTAGTTTATTTAGGGTTCATTCATGAGGTAGCATTTGTCAATACTTCATTCTTTTTTATGGCTGAGTAATACACGTTGAGTAGATGTATATATGTATTTTACATTTATTAGTTGATAGGCACTGGGTTGACATATGAATAATGTACTGAGATTTGGGGTGTCCATCTGTTCATTTCTGTTAGGACCATAACTAGGAGTAAAATTGTTGGGTCAGATGGTAACCTCAATTTCAAAAATTGAAAACTTTGTGTTTGTTGCTGATGCTGGGAATTGAACCTAGACCTGAGGCATACTAGGCAGCACTCTACCCCTGAACTGCTTTCCCAGCTCTGCACCTTTTTCTGGAAGTGGCTGTGCTATTTGAGCCTGCATTTTTAGCAATGGGATGCAGATTACCTGGCTGCAGATACCATTCCAGCCCCTGCAGAGAAGAATGTGAACCTTCACAGTTGCCTCACGGTTTAACTCCTACTGTTCTGGGGATTATTGTTCTTGACTTTAAACTCTTGGTCTGATATCTAGAGAAGAGATTTCACTTTTAGTTGAAGAAGCTGTTTTAAGAATGTGCTTGCCAGGCATGGTGGTGCACATCTTTAATTCTAGCACTTGGGAGGCAGAGGTGAGCAGATGCCTGAGTGTTTGAGGCCAACCTGATCTACATAGCGAGTTCCAGGGCAGCCAGGGATGTGTATAGAGAGACTTTGTTTCAGAACTACCAGAAAGAGTAGTATAATGTAATAGTTGTTTTTAAATTTTTGTTAAGTATAAAAATAGGAGTTTTTGGGTTTGGGCCTTATTCATTATTATTCTGTTGCTGTGAAGAGACACCATGACCAAGGCAACTCTTTTTTTTTTTTTTTTTTTGGTTTGGTTTTTCAAGATAGGGTTTCTCAGTGTAGTTTTGGTGCCTGTCCTGGATCTCGCTCTGTAGACCAGGCTGGCCTTGAACTCACAGAGATCCGCCTGGCTCTGCCTCCCGAGTGCTGGGATTAAAGGCGTGCGCCACCGCTGCCCAGCTAGACCAACACCTCTTATTAAAGAAAGCATTTAATTGGGGCTTGCTTACAGTTGCAGAGGTTTAGTCCATGATCATCATTTCTGGGAGCACAGCTACATGCAGACAAGTGCTAGAGCAGTTATGTCATGACCCCTAGGCAGAGGGACCTGGCTTGGCATGGACTTTTGAAACCTCAAAGCCTACACCCAGTGACTTACTTCCTCCAACAAGGCTACACTTCCTAATCCTTTTAATCCTTTCAAATAGTGCCACTCCCTGGCGACTAAGCATTCAAATATATGTATCTATGAGGGCCATTCTTATTTAAAGCACCACAGGGGTGCGTGTGTGCTTACTGGGCTTTGAACTTTGGTCTTTCACATGCTGTCTACCACTAAGCTGCATTGTAGCCTTTGAAGAAGCATGCTTCTCTTGAATGGTTTGACTTGGTGCTAGAAGTGAAAAGCCTAGGAAACATGGATGCAAAGGTAACTCAGGGTCGGGTGTATCGCGTTCCAGTAATCCCAGCACTTAGGAGGTGGAGGCAAGAGCATCAATCAGTTCAAACTGTACTTGAGGTACATAGTAAGCAGCCTGACCCAAATGAGACTCTGTATCAGAAAATGAATACATAAATGTAAATTGGCCTTTTTTTTTTTCTAGCTACACTGGCAGAAAAAAAATTGTCTTAAAAAATCTAATGGTGGTTAATAGGGGACAGCAGGAGTCTAGAGGTTGTTTTTTTTTTTTTTTTTAGTGATTGTGTGATCATAAAGTCCAGGGAAGTCACACTAGTCTGGTCCTCATTTTCAAAAAACAAATTACATTGGTTAATCTGAAGCCCAACTATAAGTTATGCTTAGAAATTGTTAGTTGGAAGATCATCTATGGAGTGCTCTTCAAAGTTACTTAAGGTACATATTCTCACCCTTTCTTCAGTTCACAACTGTGAGTTCTTCATTGTGTTCTTTCAAGTGGACAAAACCACAAGATGAGTTTTCCAGTCTTCATATTGAACAGTTGAGTCTCTAGTCTAAGACATGTATTGCTACATAGCAATTTACCCCATCCCCAAATGTAGGAGCTTAACGTGAATAAGATCCTATACAGTTTGTCTGAATCAAGAATCCTAGGGGAAAGTTGTTTAAGGGGTAGAGCTATGGCTCAGTGGTTAAGGGCACAGGCTGTTGAGTCTAGGTTCAATTTCCAGCACTCACAAGGCAGTTCACAGTTATCTGTAATTCTTTTTTTTTTTTTTAAAGATTTATTTTATTTATTATGTGTACAATGTTCTGTCTGCATGTATGCCTGCAGGCCAGAAGAGGGCGCCAGATCTCATTACAGATGGTTGTGAGGCACCATGTGGTTGCTGGGAATTGAACTCAGGACCTTTGGAAGAGCAGCCAGTGCTCTTAACCTCTGAGCCATCTCTCCAGCCCCAGTTATCTGTAATTCTGTTTCCAGGGGACCCAATGCCCTCTTGGCCTCTGGGCTTCAGGCACACGTGTGCTACATGGATATACATGCTAGTAAAATGCATATCCATATTAAAAATATTTTTTATGCCAGGTGTGGTGGAACACATCTTTAATCCCAACACTTTAGCCCCAACGGTCAGGCGGATCTCTGAGTTTGAGGCCAGCCTGGTCTACACAGTTCCAGATCAGCCAGAGCTATATAGTTAGACCCTGTCTCAAAAAACAAAACAGAAAAGAATCCTAGGGATGTAGCTCAGTTGGTACATAGCACTGGAGAAGCCCTAGGTTCTTTATAAATCAGATGTGGTGGCACTTACCTGTAACCCTACCCCTCAGGAGGATCCAGAGTTCAAGGTTACAGGGCTGGGTAGATGGTGCTGTTGGTCAAGTGCTTGCTGTGCCAGCATGAACACCTGAGTTTGGATCCCCAGCACCAGATAAAACCTGAGCAAGTTGGAGCTTGGGAGTTAAGAGCACAGGGGACCAGAATTTGATTGCCAGGACCATGCTAGGTAACTTACTACCACTCTGTCTTCTGTGGGTACTTGCACTCATGCGCACATACACACGCTTACACATAATTGAAATTAAAGTCTTGGGCTGGTTAAGAGCATTGGCTCTTCTGCCAGGGGAAGAATAATTTCCAGTGCCCACATGGTGGCCCACAACTGTCTAACTAGTTCCAGGGAGTCTAATGTCTTTTGCTCTGCAGGATCCTACGTGCATGGGGCACATAAGCTCACACAACTACACATATATACAAATAAAAATTAAAAAGCCAGGCATGGTGGCGCATGCCTGTAATCCCAGCACTGGGGAAGCAGAGGCAGGTGGGTCTCTTGAGTTAGAGGCCAGCCTGGTCTACAGAGATTTCCAGGATAGCCAGAGCTACACAGAGAAACCTTGTCTTGAAAAACCAAAAAATAAAAAGATTAAAAATATATTAAAGTCTTAAAAAAAAATCTGAGTAAGTTAAAAAGTTGACTGTGGGATCTGGAGAGATGGCTTAGTGGTTAACACAAGAACCCAGATTACAAATAACTCAAACCTGTAAATCCAGCTCCAGGAGATGTGACACCGGCCTGAGGATAGGATACCAGGCATGCACATGAAACACATACATATCATGCAGGCAATGCAGTTACATACATGAAATCCTTCAAAAGAAAAATACTGCACATCTGTAATCTCAACATTGAGGAGACAAAAACAGGAGGATCCCTTGAACTCACTGGCCAGCCAGTCTAGCCAAATTTGGTGAGCTCCAGGTTCAGTGAAAGACCCTGTCTCTTTAAAAGGGTGGAAAGGAATAAAGTACTCGACCTCTGGCTTATATACATGCACACATCAGCACTACATGTTCATACAAGTTCAAGATTGGGTGTTGGAGAGAGAGCTGAGCAATAAGAATGCTTCCTGTTCTTCCAGAGGATGGAGTTTCAGCAGCTCTCAACCTCCAATGATTAACTTCAGTGGCAGGGGTTATGATGCCCTCTTCTGGCCTTGGCACCTGCACACATGTGGCATAAAATTCACAAGCATAAATGTAAAGGTGTTTTTTTTTTTTTTTGTTTCGTTTAAGTTCAAGGTTCTCAGCTACATAGCCAGTCAGCTCTTCCTCAAAAACAAAAAATTATGGCTTAACCAATTCTGGCTTGTCTCAGATTTCTGTCATTTAAAGATCTGACTGGTTGGGTGGTGGCCATGCCTAGCAGTTAGTGTGTAGTGAGGCGGGAAACCCCGGATCTATAAGTGGGCCTCTGCATAGACTGTTCTCATGACATATGCCGTGAAGAATCTGGTAAGTCTCCATTCCCACAGGATTCTGCTGACCTCACAGGGCATCCTTACTCCTAAGGGGACCTCAAGAGGCTAGAATACTGGGTTTGAACTCTGGGACTCACATGGTAGGAAATGAGAACCTATTCCAGCAACTCCAGAAAAGTCCTCTGAACTCACATGCATTCCACGTTCCACATTCCCCTTCCACAAGTATATAAATAATAGATGTAATAACAAAAGCTAAGAACCATTATTTCATAAAAGTTTACTGAGTAAATGTGGAAACACACCCAATAGCAAAGCATTAACCCTCCTTAAATTTGTATCTGAGAAAAACTTGTCTTAGGGTACATATATAAGAATATTGATAATTGTCATCATAGAACGTTCGTCCAGTAACTGGCAGAAGCAGATGCAGAGATCCACAGCAAACACTGGGCCCAACTCCAGGAGTCCAGTTAAAGAGATAGATGGAGGAGGGATTGTATAAACAAGGGGAGTCAAGATCATGATGGGGACAACTGACCTGAGCTCTTGGGAGCTCATGGGCTCTAGACCGACAGCTAGGGAGCCTGCATGGGATTGACCTACACCTGCATGTGGGTGACAGTTGTCTAGCTTGGTCTTATGTAGGGCCCCTAGCAGTGGAACCAGTACCTGTCCCTGGTGCATGAGCTGGCTTTTTGGAACCTATTCCATGTGGTGGGAAGTCTTGCTCAGCCTTGATACAGGGAGGAGGAGCTTCATCCTGCCTCAACTTGATATGCCATGCTTTGTTGACTCCCATGGGAGGCCTTACCCTTTCTGAACGGAGGAGTGGATGGAGGGGGTGTAGAAGGGAGGTTGGGGGAGGAAACAGGAGGAGAGGAGGGAGGGGTAACTGGTATGTAAAATAAATTTTAAAAATTAATAAAAAATTAAAAGATATTTATAGAAGCCAGGTGTGCTGTCACAAACACCTTTAATCCCAGCACTCTGGAAGCAGAAGCAGATGATCAGGAGTTCCAGGCCAGCCTCAGCTATATAATAAGTTAGAGACCAGTTTGGAATGAGACCTTATCCCATCTCCCTCCCCCTGAAAAAAACAAACAAAAAACCAGGGCTAGGGAGATGTGGTAAAAAGCCTGAGGGGCATGAAAACCAGGATCCCCAGCACCCACCTAAAAAACTGGGCAGGCCTAGCGGCTCCCTTGACCCCTCCTGTAGTTCCAACACTTGATTAGGTAGAGAAAAGTAATACCAGAAAAGACATCTGATGTTGTCTTTGGACCTACACACACACACACACACACATTCCCCCCCCCACATGCATATGTCTATGCACACCAACCACATAACAAAATGAACGTTGGCCTGGCATAGTGATGCAAGCCTTTAACCCCAGCACTGGAGATAGAGGCAGATGAGTCTCTGAATTCGAGGCCAGCCTGGTCAATATAGGAAATTCCAGGCCATCCTGTGCTACATAGTGAGACCCTGTTTTAAAACTTAATTTTTTTTTCAGAAAAGAATATTTGATAGTGAGATTGTTTGATAATGTCAAAAAGTAGAACCAGGTCTGTGAAATGGCTCATTGGGTAGAACACTTGCTACACAAGCCTGATGACCTGTGTTTGATCACCTGCACCCATGTCCTCTGACCTCTGCACGAGCCGTGGTATATACACACACACACACCATAAATAGAAGCCAGATTCTAAAAGTAGAGTGATGAACTCTTCTTTCACACAAAGTAAACCTGTGCCGCATACAACATGGGTGTGTGTGTGTGTGTGTGTGTGTGTGTGTGTGTGTGTGTGTGTGTTTTGTCACCACACAAGTTTGAGTCACCTGGGAAGAGTGGATCTCAATTGAATAATTGCCTCCCTCAGATTGGCCTGTGGGCAAGTCTGTGGGACAGTTCTTTTGATTGATGATTCATGTGGGAGGGCCCAGCCCACTGTGGGAAGCCCATCCCTAGGCAGGCAGCCTGGCCTGTATAAGAAAGGAAACTGTAGGGCTAGAGAAATGACTCAAAGGTTAAGAGCACTTGTTCTTGCGAAGGATTCAGGTTTGATTTCCACACATGGCAACTCACAACTGTCCATAACTCCCATTCCAGGGGATCCGACATCTGACCTCAGCAGGCACCAAGCACAAACAGTACACAGACATACTTGCAAGCAAGATGCTCATACCAATTAAATATGTAAGTCTTTTAAAAGGATGAAAGAAAGCTGAGTCAAGCCAGTAAGCAGTATTCTTCCCTGGTGTCTGCTTCAGTTCCTGGCTGTGGGTTCCTGCCCTGGCTCCCTCAGTGATGGAGTATCTGGAAGTGTTAGCTGAAATAACCTTTTCCTTCCCAAGCTGATTTTGGGCACGGTGTTTACCACAGCAACAGGAAAATAACTAGGACAGTGTGTGTTGCTGGAGATAAACCCAGAGATTCACGAATACTATACAAGTGCCACGTCATGCCATTCACCTACCATTTGCTTTAAATAAGCTGAATACAGTCATTTTAAATACGTAATGGTGGGGCTTGGAATGTCAGCATGCTTGAGGTCCTGGCACTAGGTGAATCGTATAAGCAATGGTGATCAAAGGTTCAAATGAAAGTCACAATATGATTCCACACATGTCAAAGCTATAAAGTACAGCCAGGAAGTGGTCATCATCCAAGGCAATATGATGTGGAAAGAGGACCCTAGAACTTGGCTTCTGTCAACATGGTTCTATAGATACTTTTTTATGTTTCATTAATCTATAAGTTTCATATAAGTCATTGGCATTACATTTCTATAACATTTACAACTGGGCTATACAGGCAACCTGGTGATACAGCATGCCTGAGGTCCTGAGTTCAATCTCCAGCATCCCGGGGGGGGGGGGGGGAGAGCTAGCTTTTTGTTGTTGTTGTTTGTTTGATTTTTTTGTTTTTTGTTTTTTGTTTTTTTCCAGAGCTGAGGACCAAACCCAGGGCCTTGCTCTTGTTAGGCAAGCACTCTACCACTGAGCTAAATCCCCAACCCCAGAAGCTGGCTTTATAGTTAAATTTTCGTCAGAAATTATTAACTTCATAGTCTCAGTAAAATAACCAGCATCCTGGTAATATTGTGGAGGGTGACCGAGGTGACCCATCACAGTATCCATGGTGCTGCCTATAGGAGCATCTTCTCCTGCACAATCATGCACTAAGTCAATGCCTACAAATCCTTCGGAAACTGCAGCTCTTATTTTTCTGCTTTATAGATGAAATCAAGTCTAGTAAGGTCAAGTCAGGAAACAAGCCTATTATGTAATAGCCAACACACTAAAATTTTATTGAACTGTACAACTTACAGTAACCCATTGAATCCAGCTGTGCGAGTAGCTTTGACCAGTTTAACTTGTCCAGCTCTCAGTTGGCCTTCAGTCAGCTTTAGGGGAGCTCTGGGCCTACCTCCCTTCTGTAACAGCTGCTGCTTTAGGGCTGGGAGCAGCTGAGGCTGAGTACTCTCTGCTTGGGTTAGGAAGGGAACAGTCAAGGTCTGGACCACTGATCTCACAGACAGGTGTTTCGGAGGACGACTGCCTAGAAAGGAGGGGGCCGATGATTCTTAAGAAAGGTAAGCCTCAAACGGAGGGGGTCACTGACTTAGTAAGCTGACTGGAGACACCAGAACCAGGCCTTCACTTAAGGTGTCGACCTCCCTCTGAGTTTTAGTTAGAAGTCTGGAAACTGAAGAGTCTTTCAGCCTCGAAGGAAAATTGTAAATCTTACTGTAAATCCACAGTAAGACTTCCCTTTAAATGACCAAGGTGACAGAGTCATCTTAATTATGAGAAGCTGGGATTGGGGCTGGGACCTGGGTAGAGTGCTTGCCTAGCATGCAGGAGGCCCAGAATTTGATCACCAGCACTGCAAAGAATAAATCAAATAAAAAGGTTTATTAGCACCATGAAGACACTGTACATAATTAGAACAGCAGTGTTCATGTTCACTGTTGCCGTGAATGCCCATGAATAGAGACGGGAATCGAATCTTTTCAGAGAGAGCCAGTGATTTGAGAAGGCAGATGATTATCACAGCTTAGCATCTCATCATGGGCCAAAGGTTTTTATGGTGGAAATGAAGGAACTCAGTCATTTCAGAGCTTAGTGTTTCCCCTCTGCTTAGACAGCTAGCAATAGACCCAAGTCTTGTGATGTCTGAACCTCTCAAGATAATTCCTGTCACCTTCCATCATTTTCTGCACTCTGGGGCCCAGTTATTTCTTGAAATACTAAGTCCAGTTTGTGTCTGCCAATATCAAGCCTGTGCTTCAGCTGCTGATGCGGAGGAGAATGAACTCAGAACAAACTCTGTGTGCTAAGCTAATTAATAACACACACACACACACACACACACACACACACACACACAAATTCCTTTCTATAATATGGAATATGAAAGTGTCCCTAAACCATCCCCTATTGCTTATCAAATGGAAGGCAGCATGTCTCTGCGCCTTTTGGATGATTAATGTTACTTTCTGTCAGAACTTGTGTTCAAAACTAATACTAGGGGCTGGGTGTGTAGCTTAGTGGTGGGGTGCCTGCCTAGCATGCTGGAGGCTCTAACACCAACACACACACAAACACACACACACACACACACACACACACACACACACACACACACACACCCCTAATACAAATCCATGGGGTATGAGGGGTATAAAGCGGTATAGTGACTAATTCTGGATCCCAAGACTTTATAGTAGGATAGATTTTCCTCATAAATATCTGTTGGACAACTAGAAACACTGGGGAAAAATACAAAGAGCTGAAAGACAACATTTTCCGAAAAAGAGATACAAATTTGATTGGAGAGACAAGTTAGACTGTTCCTTATTCTGGCCACCAGGAGGCGCTATTTACAAAGGTTACGGGTTTCTAAACCACCTGTTTATGACACTCAAAGAAAATAGGGGCTTTCAAATTTCAAAGACTTCTCTGAAGTCCTGTCTCCACCTTGATAGTTCACCATTTTGAACTCTATATGAAGGAGTGAGCAGTACGCCTGAAACATTCCAACTATACATTACTAGCTGTGGGACTTTAACATTTAACAGCCTCCTGGGCTGTGGCTGTGGTTCAGTTGGTAGGACTACACAGCATTGCATGAGGTCCCAGGTTCAATCCCCAGCACTATGTAAGTCTTTCATGATGACACACACCTCTAATTCCAAAATTTGGGAGGCAGAGGCCAGAGAATCAGAGGTTCAAGGTCATTCTTAATTACTTGGGGAATTGAATGCAAGTCTGGGCTACAGAAGACTGTCTCAAAAAGAAACAAAATAAACCCTGTCTTTCTTGGTTAGATTCAGTGGTGAAAGCCTTGCCTAACTTCAAAACCAGCATCACAAGAAACACCAGTTTACAAACATACAGGCTTATTTCTATTCTGGAAATCTGGATTTTCTTTCTTTCTTTCTTTCTTTCTTTTTTCTTTCTTTTTTCTCCTTTTTTTTTTTTTTTAAGACAGGGTTTCTCTGTGTAGCCCTGGCTGTCCTGGAGCTCGCTCTGTAGACCAGGCTATCTTCAAGCTCACAGAGATCCACCTGCCTCTGCCTCCCAAGTGCTGGGATTAAAGGGGTGCACCATCACCACCCAGCTAAAAGTCATACTTTAATTCTACTCTTTTCTATGGATGTTTATTTTACATAAACACATGACACAAAAATTACCAATTTCCAAACACCAAGTGATGTTAGTAATGGGATATTAAAATTTTACTTTGAGTTCCTACCAGCGAGACGTGTTTCAATAATTTAAAGCCAATACAGTCAAAAGAAACACTTTCCATTTTTTCTGGTGCTCTTAGGCCAGAGATCCTTTTAAAGACTTGGAATTTCCTCAGTGATGGTGTCTATTTCTTAAGAAATCCCTTTTTCTTTTCTTTTTTTTCTTTTTTTTCTTTTTTTTTTTTTGTTTTTTTTTGTTTTTTTTCGAGACAGGGTTTCTCTGTGTAGTTTTGGTGCCTGTCCTGGATCTCGCTCTGTAGACCAGGCTGACCTCGAACACACAGAGATCCACCTGGCTCTGCCTCCTGAGTGCTAGGATTAAAGGCGTGCACCAAGGCCACCACCCAGCAAAATCCCTTTTTCAATCACACCTGAGTTTATGCTAATGAGGCAACTTCCTAGGGCTGTTAATAGGCTCAGGATTGGCTGCAACCACTGCCCTCTAAAAGGAGGCTTGCCTGGAGGCTAAACTCTATAAAAATTTGGACAATGACATTTGGTACAAGTAACACTTCCTTGGAGTGAAGGAACATGTTGAGGTGCTGGAGGGTCACTCTGGAGAGGGCGTCATCTAAGCTCTGGCCCCCTGACCTGGCTGGATGCATTTTGTCCACTTGGCTGTTGCTTTTCTGAATTCCGAGACCCCATCTAGCAAATTATTGAAGCCAAAGAGAGGCTTGGGGAACCCTGCATGTGTAGCCAGTCTAGAAAAAACATGGGACCGACATTTGGAACTGGATACACTTGAGGGACCCTCGCCCTCTGGGGTCTGTGCTAAGGGCAGTGACAGAATGGAGTCATTGGACACACAGTGTCCTGTAATATGGAGAGTCAGTCACCAGTCGATGCAGAGAAAGAGACCTCCACATTTGCTGTCAGCGGTGCTCTGAGCAAAGGAATCATTTTCGTTTATAGCAAGTGGCAGGCATTAGCACATGACCCTCAAATAATTCAGCCTGTGATCAACCATAACATTTATCTGCCAACATATTTCTTTTGAGTTTCAAACATCTTCTCTATGAAATCCTCTTTAGAGGACTTGGACTTTAATTGACGATTCTCAGACTTGAGCGCAGGGCAGACACCTCTAGCCTTGGTCCTGCCGAGCATCACAAAGCTTCATGTTCTCCAAAGCCTCTGTTTTGGCGGACTCTCTGGGGTCCATCCAGAATGACTGATTGATTAGGCATTCAATGTTGCTCAAGAAAGGTCAACTGTCTTTGGCTAGACAAAATTACAATCCTTGGTAATTGGTCACTGTCCCCACCCTCCACTCTCCTGGTCACTGTGCCCACCCTCCACCCTCCTGATGTGGTCCCCCCACTTGCTGTGAGTTTTCCAGAAGCCACTCTTGTTCCTTCCCACATGGATTAGGGAACAATGTCAGCTTCCAAAGCTGAGCGTGTTGCTATGGGAACTTAAAGTTATTTGGAGTTGCAGAGCAATAGCAAGTAATCATTGACACAACCTGAAACACTCCGTAATTGTCCCCCAAGAAGAATGGGTGGAATATTTTATTCTTAGGTGAGGGAACTTCTGTGCTTTTGTCCTTGGTGGGGAGCTGCTGAGGGTGGCGGTTGGGAGAAGGAAGCTCCTGGTTTGAAGACGAGCCTCCTGGCTTTCCTACTTCCTCCTGCTGCTGGTGTCCCTTACACACTTTTTTCTCTCTCAACTGCTCGTTCTCCCATGGAAAGTGGGGCATCAGTCTAGAGCTGAAAGGGAGAAGCCATGTGAGTCTCTGAAGCAGGTGGTGTCTGCACATTAACCCTCGAGATGACAGACCGGCAGGCAGGAAGGAAACTTGTGCCCATAACGTGACCTTGCTATTGCTTTACGAAAGAAATCTTCACACTCACATACTACGCTCTGACTGCCCTCAACATTCCTAAAGTTTTATTTATTTTTATTTTAAGTGTATGGGTGTTTTGCTTGCATGTTTGTGCACCACTTGTGTGCCTGGTAGAAGAAGGCCTCAGGTCCCCTGGAACTAGAGTTACAGACAGTTGGGAGCCGCTCTGTGGGTGCTGGGAATAGAACCCAGGTCCTCTACAAAAGCAGCCAGTGCTCTTAACTTCTGAGCCATCTCTCCAGGCCCCTTCCTTAACATTTTAATCTACATACAGTCCTCAGGAGACTGGTAGTGACTTAAGCTATTAACATGTATCAACGTGCTGTGTGTGTGTGTGTGTGTGTGTTCTAGGGGCAGGGGCAGCATTCTTAGGTTTGAAATATCTCTTGAATGACTTATTTATGTGTGTGGTGATGGGTCACAAACCTGGGGCCTCCTGTTCTCTACCTCTGGTACACACTCCTTCACCTGGGCGTCACACCCAGGGTCTTGCGCTTCTCAGCCCGGCATCCTACCGCTAAGCTGTCTCCCCAGCCCAGCCATTAGTCTCTTTCAGTCCGAGGTCCTCTTCAGCCTTTCATGTGCTATTTTCTAGATTTTATAGGTTGTCTGGCCTGGTCCTAGTGAATCTGTGACTGAGTTAAGGTCATGTCTGTATATTTACCAGGAACCCCACAGAAGTGATCCTGGGTCCTCTGTGCTTCATGTCAGAAGACATATTGGTGATGTTAGCCTTTTGTTTGTTTGGGGTTTTTTGTTTGTTTGGTTTGGTTTTTTAGTTGTTTTTTTTTTTTTTTTTTTTTTTTTTTTTTTTTTTTTTTTTTTTTTTTCCGAGACAGGGCTTCTCTGTGTAGTCCTAGCTTCCTGGAACTCAGAGATCTGTCTGCCTCTGCCTCCTGAGTGCTGGGATTACAGGCATGTCCTGCCGTCACTGCCTGGCTGGTGATGTTGGCTTTTATTACTTGGCTAAGATGGTGTTTGTGAGCCAGGCATAGTAATGCCTCTCTGTCATCCCAGCACTTGAGAAGCCGAAGCAGGAGGATAGTTGCCAGTTTGCAATTAACCTGGCCTACAGCAGCAGCCTTTGCTTGTCATCAGAGCTCTGGGGACGGACGTTGAGGCAAGAGGATCCCTGGGACGCGCTGGCCAGCCCATCCATCTGAGTCAGTGTGCTCCAGGTTCAGAGAGACTTTGTCTCACCAAGTGAGGAGAAAATCTGGAGAATGGTTCACTGGCTTAGCGTATATACTGCTCTTGTGGAGGACCTGAGTTCAGTTCCTAGCACCCACATCAAGCAGCTCACAACTGCCTGTGACTTCAGCTCTAGGGACTGATATCTCTGGACTCAGGGAACCTGCACTCATATGTACATACACAAATATATATATATATATATATATAGTTACAAATAAAAATAAATAAATCTTTAAAAAAAATGTGAGTGTTCAATGGTGGTGAATGCCTTTAATCCCAGCACTCAGGAGGCAGAGGCAGGAAGATCTCTGTGAGTTCAAGGCCAGCCTGGTCTACAGAGTGAGTTCCAGGACAGGCACCAAAACTACTCAGAGAAACCCTGTCTCGAAAAACCAAACCAAACCAAACCAAAACAAAAGAATAGTGCTTGCCAGATTGCGATTACTGAGTTGTAAGGATATCTTGTTAGGTCACGTTCCTTTGTCGGCATCATCTTCTCTGTACTCCTGAGCTTTTGACAGTCTCTAAGAAGCGCTTTCCATCTCACTCACCATGTCAGTACGATGCTGGGACTCGTGCATTGTTCTATGGCTTATAATCCAATGCTGTCATAATTATTCAAATGCCATGTCATCCCAGCTTTCTGGTCAGTAACAAACCTGAAAAACAGATTTATATGAGCCATATAAAGTCCACGTTCTTCTCTCAGAGCATTAATGAATCCAAATATAAAGGTCAGATTTAGATCTTGGAATCCAAATATAAAGGTCAGATTTAGATCTTGGAATCCAAATATAAAGGTTGGATTTAGATCTTGGAAGGTGGAAATAATGAGGTAAGAAAAATCTGTGGCAGTTTTCAGTAACAAAAGTAACTTATACTGTGAGTTCAAGACAGTCTGGTCTACAAAGCGAGTTCCAGGACAGCCAGCACTGTTACACAGAGAAACCCTGTCTCGGGGGAAAAGTAGCATATGTTGAAGTGTATTGAAATATTAATATCACAGCCACCCAACAGTGGCCCAAGGAGCTTGTTCGGAAGGCCAGGAGAGGTGTGTTCGTTGTCAAGGAGGAGAATGGAGGAGATTGCTGGAGCTCCAAGTTGTCTCAGCCCTCTGGAAGAGGCTGGGGTCGTTCTTGAGAGAGGGGGAGGAGTTTTCAGGGCCCATCAGGTGCAGCCATCCCATCACTGGTCTTGTTGAAGACACAGCTTTCTCAGAGGACTTGATGGAAGCTGCAAGCTGTGGCTCTTTAGAATGGGTACACCATGTCGGGTGCACATTCAGGGAGCTCAGACATACAGCTCAGGCTGTAGCTTTGGGGTAGACCATGTGCTTGGCATGCACAGTTCTGGGCTTGGCCCCCAGCACCACAAAAAACAGAAAAGGAATGGCTCCTGGGCTCTAGATCTACTTAATTTTGATTCTTTCTGTAAAGTTGCAATCAAAGAACTGTGATTGTCACACTCTGGGAGCAAATACAAGAAGGGTGTGTCCTACTGTGAGGTCATCCACAGAGAGATCTTATTTTACCCGGAGGAGTTTCCGTTGGCTCAACAGTAAGCTCAGTGGTCATCACTTAGACAGCCTCCAGACTGTACCAGCATGGAGAGTTAGGACGCTCCAGACCAGAAGTAGGTGACAATGTCATTAGGTTTCTACCTCAAGAGCCAGAATTAAGAATTAACTACTCGTGACCCAGGCACAGTGGCACACACCTGTGTGTAATCCCAGCATTTAGGAGGTTGAGGGAGAAGAATTCAAGCTCATCTTCTGCTATGTAGGGAGTTCAAGGCCAGGATGGGCTACCTGGGACCTTGTCTCAAACCTTTCCCCGGCCAAAAGAAGCACACAGGACTGAGTGAATAGTTGAGGGAAGGTGGCAGTTTGAAATATTATTGATGCATTTAAAACTTTTCCTGGGTCCATAAGGGAGTGTTTTTGTTTTGTTTTGTTTTAGTACACTCTGTAAGCTGAAATGAAATGCTGACAAGCCGTACATTGCGCTGGGAGTAGGTAAAATGACCTAGGTTTGGTTTCCAGTACTGGGGAAAAAAGAAAAAAATCTTATTCTTATTGGTCCATTTCTTTCTCTCCTTTCCCTGGCAGCTTTTACTAAGTCTTTACTCATTGTTAATTCCATAAGTTTATCAGCAATGGGCTCCTCTTTACCAGACTCTAATTGGGAAAATCGTTGTTTGCATCTGTGGCCTCACCTTGTCCTGCTTGAGATGCTGCTGATTGAATCAGCGCTGACTGGTCCCAAAGAAACAAGTTGGACTTTCATGGCATCTCTGCCATCAGGACTCTTACAACCTCCTGGTATAATATGTGGGTAAGGAAGGTCACTTGGGGTCAGCCCAGGACTACAGGGAAAGATAGGAATCCACCCGAACTGAGATCCTCATTCAAACGTGCAGCAATATGTGTCCGTACGTTAACATTCTCTCTGTGCCTTTCTCCACAATCAAGTCAAGCCAAAAGTGCAGTCTAATTTTTTTCTTTTTTTGATTTTTCGAGACAGGGTTTCTCTGTGTAGTTTTGGTCCCTGTCTTGGATCTCGCTCTGTAGACCAGGCTGGCCTTGAACTCACAGAGATCCTCCTACCTCTGCTTCCCAAGTGCTGGAATTAAAGGTGTGCACCACCATTGCCTGGCCAAATACAGTCTAATTTTGTAGGCAAGAATAACTTTCCCACAAGATATTTTGTTGTTGTTGTTGTTGTTGTTGTTATTTTGTTTTGTTGTTTTTCTTGTTTTTCAAGACAGGGTTTCTCTGTGTAACAGTCCTGGCTGTCTTGGAACTCACTCTGTAGACCAGGCTGGCCTCGAACTCACAGAAATCTACCTGCCTCTGCCTTCCGAGTGCTGGGATTAAAGACGTGTACCACTGTAGCTAGAGTTTTCCTGCCTGGCCAACAGTCAGGACGAATCTCTCTCACCCGCCAGTCCCACAGCCGCTCAGACCCAACCAAGTAAACACAGAGACTTATATTGCTTACAAACTGTATGGCTGTGGCAGGCTTCTTGCTAACTGTCCTTATATCTTAAATTAATCCATTTCTATAAATCTATACCTTGCCATGTGGCTCGTGGCTTACCGGCATCTTCACATGTTGCTTGTCATGGCGGCGGCTGGCAGTGTCTCTCTCCTCTGCCTTCCACTTCCCAGAATTCTCTCAGTTCTCCTCTCTGTTAGTCCCGCCTATACTTCCTGCCTGGCCACTGGCCAATCAGTGTTTTATTTATTGACCAATCAGAGCAATTTGACATACAGACCATCCCACAGCACACCACCATGCCTAGCTGCAAGATTATTATTTTTTTTAAGATTTATTTATTATGTATACAGCATATATGAGGGCACCAGATATCATTACAGATGGTTGTGAGCCACCATGTGGGTGCTGGGAATTGAACTCAGGACCTCTGGAAGAGCAGTCAGTGCTCTTAACATCTGAGCCACCTCTCCAGCGCCTCAAGATTGTTTTTTGATCAATGAGGATGTATCATTTCCCAGTATCACTGTGATAACCTGGTGACTGAAAATAACACGAACTGGGCTGAGATGCAGATTAGTAGAATGTATGTACTCAGGGGTAGAGTATGTGCTTAGCATAGCACAAGCCCCGAGTGTGATACACACACACACACACACACACGCACGCACGCACGCACGCACGCACGCACGCACGCACGCACGTAGCTCTGGAAGCTAGAAGTTCAAAATGTGTCTCACAGTCAAGGTTCTGGTAGAGCTGTGTTCCTGGGGGTTCCAGGGAAAAATCATTTCCTTGACTCTTCTATCATCTAGAGACCACTGCACCCTGGGACATTCGTGAGTGTGTCTATGGGGGGGTTTCTAGAGAGGATTAGCTGAGAGAAGACCCCTTCTGAATGCGAACAGTCCTCAATCTCAGACTGAATAAAAAGGGAACAGAAGAGAAAGCCATTCTCCGAATTCCCCACTTTCTGCTTCCTGATGTCCAGTATGAGCCAGTCTCTGCCCACACAGCTGCCTGCTCCTCTTCCTGACCCCCCACTTCAATAATGGACTCTATCCCCACAAGGGGCAAAATAGGCCTTGTCATGTGTTCAGTCACAGTGACAAGCGTGTGAGGAGGCTGACGCTGCCCCCTTACTCTTTTTTCCACCTCACTATTTCAGACAGGGCTCTCACTGAATGCAGAACTTAACAGTTCAGGCAAGATGGCTGGCCACCAAACTCCAGGAATCTACCTCCCTCCTCCTCGATCACTGGGATTACAGATGCACACCCAGGTATTTATGGGTGCTAGAGGTCTGAAAGATGGAGCGTTCAGACCCATCTCTCCAGCCCCCTGTTTTGTTTGTTCATTTTGGTTTTTTGTTTGTTTTTTTGTTTGTTTGTTTTGAGACAGGGTCATATTCTGTAGCCAAGCTGGTTTTTTGTTTCGGAACTGAGGACCGAACCCAGGGCCTTGCACTTGCTAGGCAAGCGCTCTACCACTGAGCTAAATCCTCAACCCCAGCCAAGCTGTTCTTAAACCCACTAATTAGATCAGGCTGGCCTCAAACTCATGACCCTCCTGCCTCAATCTCCCAAGTGCTGTTGAAAACATTTTTGGTTTTCATTTTTCTTTTTTAACACAGGGGATCAAAACTCCATTGAGCTACATCCAGTCTGAAATATGTAAACTGTAGGGAACCAACGAAGAGAAATAGCTCCTGTCTGTTGACATACAGACTCCATCCGGCAGAGATGCCATTGGCTTCCCCTGACTGTAGAAGAAGCCGCTAAGCTTCCATTATGTCAAAACTCCCAGTGCATAGCATCTGGCATTTGGATTTTCCTTTGAGTTAGTTTTAACATCTGCTTTTCTCAATAATGAATTAAGGAAGATATTTAAGATGTGTCTGTTTTATATCTGAATGGGAACCATGATTTTACCTTTTGTAAAAATGATCCTTGAACATGGGCTACTGTGTTAGTCTGACTTTTTGTAGAACGGCAATGTCTGAGAGGAACAGTTTAAACTAGATATTATGGTTTAAATGAGAGACGTCCTCACTCACTTTGATGGTTTGAAAGAAAATGGCCCCCAAAGGGAATGGTTCTATTGGGAGGTGTGGCCTTGTTTAGTAGGTGTGGTCTTGTTGGAGGAAGTGAGTCACTGTGGAGGTGGGCTTTGAGGTCTCATAAATGCTCAAGATACCATTGTCCAGTGTCTCAGATAACTGCCTGTTGCCTGCAAGATGCAGGACTCTCAGCTGCCTCTCCAGCACCATGTCTGCCTGCACCCCACCATGTCCCCCCATGATGATGATGGACTGAACATCTGAACTGTAAGTGAGACACTCTAATTAAATGCTTTCCTTTGTAAGAGTTGCCGTGGTCATGGTGTCTCTTTACAGCAATAGAACCCTGACTAAGACACCCCTACCACACACTTTGTATTTGAACATTTGTTTGGTCACCCAGTTGGTGACACCATTCTTCTTTGTCATTGCTTGTTTTGTGTGTGTATAATTTTCTGTGTGTGTGTGTGTCTATGTCTGTGTGTGTCTGTGCACACATGCTTGTGCAGAGGCTGAAGGAAGAGATCAATGTCAGGTGTCTACCTCAATCCCTCTCTACTTTATTTTTTGAGACAGGGTCTCTCACTAAACCCGGAACTCGGTAGGCTTGCTGGCCAGCCAGCCCTAGGGATCCTGCTGTCTCTGCCTTGCAGTGCTGAAATCATGGGCATGGACTGCTGTTTCTAGCTTTTTATATGTGTGCTGGGGGTTCGAGCTCAGGTCCTCATTAACTGATTCATCTTCCCAGCCCCCATGACACAAGATGTGGAACATGTGGGGTTGGAGGCACAGCTGGAAGAAGTAGGTCACAGCTGGCAGAAGTAGGTCACTGAAGGCAAAGGCAGGCATCTGAGAGTGATAGCCTGGCCGTACTGCTGACTTACTCTGTTTCCTGATCCACCAGATGTGAAGGAGCCGTGATACAAGCCCCTGCTGCCGCAGCGTACTGAGCCCCTCCAGCAGTCACACCTTCCTTGCTTTGGTACACCATGCCTTCTGAACTATGAGCCCGAATAAGTCACTTCTGTGGGGACTTCATCTCGAGGATGAGAACAGTTAATATATGGGAGGAAAGACGACTTGATTCCAGGTTTCAGAGGCTGGCCCTGTTGCTTTGTGCATCGGAGAGGGGTTGGTTGAGAAAAGCTACTCATTTCACAACAGCTGGGATTGAGAGAGCATGCCTGTGCTAGCAGCCTCTTCCCGCCCTCCACCCCCCATTCCATCCCAGCCCTTAGCCTCTCGGTTGGTGCCGCCCACATTCCAGTGGAGGGGGATGTTGGGGGAAGGATGCCCTCACACCCAGAGTGTGCTCTCCTCACATCCTAGGCATCTCTCATTCCAGTCAACAGTTGAGATCAGACTACACAGCTGTCAGTGAGGCGCACCAAGAGGGTTGAGACCCTTACTCAGTCCTTCTGGAGCCAGCTCCACCTCTGCTGTTGCTTAAGTTTTCCTGCCTGGCCCACGGTCAGGACAAATCTTTTTCACCTGCCAGTCCCACAGCCGCTCAGACCCAACCAAGTAAACACAGAGACTTATATCGCTTTCAAACTGTATGGCCGTGGCAGGCTTCTTGCTATCTACTTTTTTCTATCTTAATTTAATCCATTTCTATAATTCTGTTCCTTGCCACATGGCTCGTGGCTTACCGGCATCTTTACATGCTGCTTGTCCTGGCGGTGGCTGGCAGCGTCTGGCAGCCTCTCCTTCCACCTTCCTGCTCTTTTTATTCTCTCTGTTAGTCCCGCCTATACTTCCTGCCTAGCCACTGGCCAATCAGTGTTTTATTAGCAACGCATTTGCCATACAGAACATCCCACAGCACTCTGCTTTGAAGTTTCCAAAGCTTCTAGAGACACAACTGAAGTCTCTCTGCGGTTGGCCCGTTTGAGTGGTGATGTACGCAACTGCAGGGCCCAGTGGACTCACGTGGTAGAAATTGACGGCTGGAACCATCTGGAAATGAACAGTCCCCTGGGGGAAGCTCAGTGGACAAACATAAGGCAAAGTAGACTTACTCTGATTCCTGCCCTCATCGGGCAAGTGACATGTCCTCTCCATGGACGTCATACAATTACTCATGGCTGTTGCATAAAGGAAGCTCTGTGTGGTAGCAGACCTCTCACGTGGTGAGCCCTCAGGAAATGCTGGCTGCTCTTTTTTTTTTTCCATTTTATTTATTTATTTATTTATTTATTTATTTATTTATTTATTTATTTTTATTTTTATTTTTTTTTCTATTATCAGCTTGATACAGTACAAATTCTTATCCTAATAGTGAAATGTTTCACTGAAGCTTGCCCAGTGATTGAGTAAAACCAAAACATTATAAACCACAGTCATCCTAGGCTCCCCCCTGCTATGTAGCCTCCCTGGATCTGTGGGTTGCATTCTGATCTTTGCTTTTCATAAGTACCCACTTATGAGTGAGTACATACCATGTTTGTCCTTCTGGATTTGGGTTACCTCACTCAGGATGATATTTTCTAGTTCTATCCATATGCCTGCAAATTTCATGCTGTCATTGTTTTCTCTGCTGAGTAGTACTCCATTGTGTATATGTACCACATTTTCTTAATCCATTCTTCAGTTGACAGGCATCTAGGTTGTTTCCAGGTTCTGGCTATTACGAATAGTGCTGCTATGAACATAGTTGAGCATGTATCTTTGTGGTATGATTGAGCATTCCTTGGGTATATGCCCAAGAGTGGTATGGCTGGATCTTGAGGTAGATCGATTCCCAGTTTTCTGAGAAACTGCCATACTAATTTCCACAGTGGTTGTACAAGTTTGCACTCCCACCAACAGTGGAGGAGTGTTCCCTTTGCTCCGCATCCTCTCCAACATAGACTGTCATTAGTGTTATTGATCATAGATAGCTATTCTGACAGGTGTAAGGTGGTATCTCAGAGTCGTTTTGATTTGCATTTCTCTGATGATTAAGGATGTTGAGCATTTCCTTAAATGTCTTTCAGCCATTTGAGATTCTTCTTTTGAGAATTCTCTGTTTAGCTCTTTAGCCCATTTTTAAATTGGATTGTTCAGTATTTTGATGTCTAGTTTCTTGAGTTCTTTTTTTTTGTCAGAGCTGAGGACTGAACCCAGGGCCTTGCGCATGCTAGGCAAGCAATCGCTCTATCACTGAGCTAAATCCCCAACCCCTTGAGTTCTTTATATACTTTGGAGATCAGTCCTCTGTCAGAAGTGGGCTTGGTGAAGGTCTTTTCCCACTCTGTAGGCTGTCTTTTGTCTTATTGACCGTGTCTTTTGCCCTACAAAAGCTTCTCAGTTTCAAGAGGTCCTATTTATTAATTGTTGTTCTCAGTGTCTGTGCTATTGGTGTTATATTTAGGAAGTGGTCTCCTGTGCCAATGCATTCAAGAGTACTTCCTACTTTCTCTTCTATTATAAGTTTAGTGTAACTGGATTTATGTTGAGTTCTTTGATCCACTTGAACTTGAGTTTTGTGCATGAGGACAGATATGGATCAATTTGTAATCTTTTACATATTGACATCCAGTTATGCCAGCACCATTTGTTGAAGATACTTTTTTTTCCATTGTATAGTTTTGGTTTCTTTGTCAAAAATCAGGTGTTCATATGTGCGTGGATTAATGTCAGGGTCTTCAGTTCAATTCCATTAGTCTGTATGTAGGTTTTTATACCAGTACCAAGCTATTTTTATTACTGTAGCTCTATAGTAGAGCTTGAGGTCAGGGATGGTGATGCCTCCAGAGGTTGCTTTATTATACAGGATTCTTTTAGCTATCCTGGGTCTTTTGTTTTTCCATATGAAGTTGAGTATTGTTCTTTCCAAGTTTGTGAAGAATTGTGTTGGGATTTTGATGGAAATTGCATTGAATCTGTAGATTGCTTTTGGTAAGATTGCTATTTTCACTATGTTAATCCTACCTATCCATGAGCATGGGAGATCCTTCCATTTTCTGATATCTTCTTCAATTTCTTTCTTTAGAGACTTAAAGTTCTTATCAAACAGGTCCTTCACTTGTTTAGTTAGTGTTATCCCAAGGTATTTTATATTATTTGTGGCTATTGTAAAGGGTAATGTTTCTATGACTTTGTTCTCAGCCCTTTTATCATTTGTGTATAGGAGGGCTACTGATTTTTTTTTAGTTGGTCTTGTATCCTGCCACTTTACTGAAGGAGTTTATTAGTTGTAGGAGTTCCCTGGTTGAATTTTTGGGGTCACTTATGTATACTATCATATCATCTGCAAACAGTGAAAGTTTGACTTCTTCCTTTCCAATTTGTATCCCCTTGATCTCCTTTTGTTGTCTTATTGCTCTAGCTAGAACTTCAAGTACTATATTGAATAAATATGGGGAGAGTGGACAGCCTTGTCTTGTTCCTGATTTTAGTGGACTCGCTTTGAGTTCTCTCTGTTTAATTTGATGGTGGCTGTTGGCTTGCTATAAATTGCCTTTATTATGTTTAGGAATGTTCCTTGTATTCCTGATCTCTCCAAGACCTTTATCATGGAGGGGTGTTGGATTTTGTCAAAGGCTTTTTCAGCATCTAATGAGATGGTCATGTGGTTTTTTTTCTTTCAGTTTGTTTATATGGTGTATTACATTGACAGATTTTCGTATGTTGAACCATCCTTGCATCCCTGGGATGAAACCTACTTGATCATGGTGGATAATTTTTTTGATGTGTTCTTGGATTCGGTTTGCCAATATTTTGTTGAGTATTTTTGCATCAATGTTCATGAGGGAGATTGGTCTGTAATTCTCTTTCTTTGTTGCATCTTTGTGTGGTTTGGGTATCAGGGTAATTGTAGCCTCATAAAAAGAGTTTGGTAATGTTCCTTCTGTTTCTATTGTGTGGAACAATTTGAAGAGTATTGGAATTAGTTCTTCTTTGAAAATCTGGTAGAATTCTGCACTGAAACCATCTGGTCCTGAGCTTTTTTTTTTTGCTTGGGAGACTTTTAATGACTGTTTCTATTTCTTTAGGGGTTATTGGCCTATTTAAATAGTTTATCTGGTCTTGATTTAACTTTGGTATGCGGTATCTATCCAGAAAATTATCCATTTCTTCCAGATTTTCCAATTTTGTGGAGTACAGATTTTTTAAATATGACCTGATGATTCTCTGGATTTCCTCATTGTCTGTTGTTATGTCTCCCTTTTCATTTCTGATTTTCTTAATTTGGATGTTCTCCCTTTGCCTTTTGGTTAATTTGGCTAGTTGTTTGTCTGTCTTGTTGATTTTTTTCAAAGAACCAACTCTTTGTTTCATTGATTCTTTGTATTGTTTTCTTGGTTTCTATTTTGTTGGTTTCAGCCCTCAATTTGATTATTTCCTGGCGTGTATTCCTTCTGGGTGAGTTTGTTTCTTTTTGTTCTAGAGCTTTCAGTTGTGCTGTTAATTCATTGATATGGGATTGCTCCATCTTCTTTATGTGTGCATTTAGAGATATGAATTTTCCTCTTAGCACTGCTTTCATAGTGTCCCATAAGTTTGGGTATGTTGTACTTTCATTTTCATTGAATTCTAGGAAATCTTTAATTTCTTTCTTTATTTCTTCTTTGACCCACTGGTGTTTTGGGTGGGCATTATTCAGTTTCCATGAATTTGTAGGCTTTCTATAGTTTTTGTTGTTGTTGAAATCTAACTTTAAGGCATGGTGGTCCGGTAAGATACAGGAGGTTATTCCAATGTTTTTGTATCTGTTGAGATTTGCTTTGTGACCAAGCATGTGGTCAGTTTTTGAGAAGGTTCCATGGGATGCTGAGAAGAAGGTATATTCTTTTGTGTTAGGATGGAATGTTCTGTAGATATCTATTAAGTCCATTTGAGTCATAACATCTGTTAGGTCCTTTATTTCTTTGTTAAGTTTCAGTCTGGTAGATCTGTCTTTTGGTGAAAGTGGTGTGTTGAAATCTCCCACTACTAGTGTGTGGGGTTTGATGTGCGATTTAAGCTTTAGTAATGTTTCTTTTATAAATGTGGGTGCCTTTGTATTTGGGGCATAAATGTTCAGAATTGAGACTTCATCTTGGTGGATTTTTTCCTGTGATAAATATGTAATGTCCATCCCGATCTCTTTCGGTTGATTTTAGTTTGAAGTCTATTTTATTAGATGTTAGAATAGCTACACCAGCTTGCTTCTTAAGTCCATTTGATTGGAAAGCCTTTTCCCAGTCCCTTACTCTGAGATAGTGTCTGTCTTTGAAGTTGTGTTTTTTTTTTTTTTTTTTTTTCCGAGACAGGGTTTCTCTGTGTAGCTTTGCGCCTTTCCTGGAGCTCACTTGGTAGCCCAGGCTGGCCTCGAACTCACAGAGATCTGCCTGCCTCTGCCTCCCGAGTGCTGGGATTAAAGACGTTCGCCACCAACACCCGGCCTGAAGTTGTGTTTCTTGTATGCAGCAGAAGGACGGATCCTATTTTCTTATCCTTTCTGTTAGCCCGTGTCTTTTTATAGGTGAGTTGAGACCATTGATATTGATGATATTAATGACCAGTGATTGTTAATTCCTGTTATTTTTTTGTGGTAGTGTTGCATTTTCCTTCTTTGGTATTTGTTGGTGTGGGATTATCTATTGCCTGAGTTTTCATGGGTGTGTTTAGCTTCTTTAGGTTGGATTTTTCCTTCTAGTGCTTTCTGTAGGGCTGGATTTGTGGATAGGTATTGTTTAAATCTGGTTTTATCATGGAATATTTTGTTTACTCCGTCTATGGTGATTCAGAGTTTTGCTGGGTATAATAGTCTGGGTTGGCATCTGTGGTCTCTTAGTGTCTGCATAACATTTGTCCAGGACCTTCTAGCTTTCATAGTCTCTATTGAGAAGTCTGGTGTTATTCTGATGGGTTTGCCTTTATATGTTACTTGGTCTTTTTCCTTTGCGCCTCTTAATATTTTTTCTTTGTTCTGTATGTTTAGTGTTTTGATTATTATGTGGTGAGGGGACTTTTTTTTGGATCCAGCCTATTCAGTATTCTGTAAGCTTCTTGTATCTTCAGAGGTATTTCTTTCTTTAGGTTAGGAAAGTTTTCTTCTATGATTTTGTTGAATGTATTTTCTGGGTCTTTGAGTTGGTATTCTCCTCCTTCTTCTATCCCTATTAATCTTAGGTTTGGTCTTTTCATGGTGTCCCAAATTTCTTGGACGTTTTGTGTTATGACTTTTTTGTCTTTAGTGTTTTCTTTTACTGACGAATCTATTTTCTCTATTGTGTCTTCAGTGTCAGAGATTCTCTATTCCAGCTCTTGCATTTGGTTGGTTATGCTTGCTTCTGTAGTTCCTGTTCGTTTAGTCAGGATTTCTATTTCCAGTATTCCCTCAGTTTGTGTTTTCTTTATTGTCTCAATTTCAATTTTCAAATCTTGAATTGTTTCCACATCTGTTTAATTACTTTTTCTTGGCTTTCTTTGATTTCTTCTAATTTTTTGTTTGTTTTTTCTTCCATTTCTTTAAGGGAAATTTTTATTTCCTCTTTAATGGAGTTTTTCATTTCCTCTTAAAGGGTCTCTATCATCTTCTTAAAGTCATTTTTAGGATTGATTTCTTCTGCTTCTTCTGCCTTGGTATGTTCAGGTCTTGCAGGTGTAGAATCGCTAGGTTCTGATGGTGTCATATAGGTCTTTATGTTGTTGCCTGTATTTTTGCACTGGCGTCTACTCATCTCTTCCTCTGCTCAGTGTATGTGGTGTCTGTGTCTGATGGTGTCTCTCTTGTTCTAATTGATAGTCTTGGTCCACTAGGAGTTCTTGGTCAAATTGGTGCTGTTGGGCTCTGTTTCTCTGGGAGCAGCTTAGTCCAATCAGTGTTAGTGGGTTCTGTCTCAGGGAGCAGTTGTTCCCAATTGGTATAGGGTGTGCTTATGGTTCCAGTGGTTGTTAGGTTCGTAGGGGTTGGGTTTTTTTTGTTTGTTTGTTTTTTTGGTGGGGGAGCCGGGAAAGGTAGCTGTCTGGTCCCTGGGACTCCGAAGGGTAGGGCTTAGGGGTTAGAGACCTGATCTGCCAGTCCGGAGATGGGGGCTTACCTGTTCCCAGTTTGTGTAGAGTAGGCTTATGATTCTGGTGACTTGGTTCGGTGGCTGGGTGGCGCCTTCTTTTGTGTTCTCAGGTCGTGTTTTGCTCATTTGTCAACTCCTCAGCTGATCTTGTTTCCTCAGACTGCAGACTGTAGGCTTCCGAATCCTCTCCCAAATGGATCTCAGCTGAGCAGGTTGTTCAGTAGGGCACTCTCACCAACACTTCCAAGTTGTGGGATTTCGAAAGATGGGCAGCCTCCGGGGTTCTCCCATTGTGCTGTAAGCCTGTATTTAAGGCCTCTTCCCTCCTTCAATAAACAGCATTTGGCATTAAATAAAAATAAATAAATAAATAAATAAATAAATAAATAAATAAATAAATAAATAAA
>CABHPH010117297.1:0-11579 GCA_902168325.1 Peromyscus nudipes | reverse complement strand
CTAGCCCCACACTTCTGGAGCCTTCTCCCTCAGCTCACTAGCCCTATTGTACTGACTGCTTTTCCTTTCTTAATAAGCTGTCTCATTTTATTTCTAACTAGATGTCACTGGAACAAAGAACCTGGACACGAGAGCCTGGACTAGCTGGGGTACCCGCTGAATTCGGATCTGTGGTCCAGCACTAAGCGTGGTCTTCCTTTTCCTTCCCTCCATCTCCTTTTCAGGTACTGACCAAAGGCCTGAGCATGCTTCCTTTTTCTTTCCCAGAAGCCCCCTTCCATCACACAGCTGCTTGTGAAAAGCTTGCCAGCTTCCTTGAACTCAATTTCAAAAGGCATGACTTTCGGTCTCCCCCTCCTCATCCAATAACTACAGATTTACAGCTTGCCCGCCCTTTTGTTTTTCTCTCAATCTAATATGTTTTTCCTCTGTCTTCCTTCTGGTTCTGGTTTTAAATTCTTTTATTAATGAGACTGAGACTAAGAATGTAAACAGCAGTCATGGATTTTCCCCTGTAACAGCTACATTCCAATGTAGCATGAGTCTTAAAAGTTCTTATTAATAAAATCAAACCTGAGGCCAGTTATTGGGGTGAACACTGGATGGTCAGAGAAACAGAATAAGCCACAGCTATCTCACCTCACCGGATCCTCAGCTGGTCTTGTTTCCTCAGACTGGATGCCCCGAGCCCTCATCCAGAATGGGTCTCAGCTGAACTGCTGCTAGAAGCCTGAAAGCTTAACCAGCCACATGCTTCTCCAGGGCAAAGGCCTCTCCAGGCCAAATGCCTGCTCAGGCCAAATGCCTTTAGTTTCTGGTCCTCACGCCTTATATATTTCTGCTTTCTACCACCACTCCCTGGGATTAAAGGCGTGCTTTCTGGGATTAAAGGCGTGGGTCACCATGCTTGGGTGTATCCTTGAACACATGAATTTCTGCCTCTGGAATGCTAGGATTAAAGGCGTATGCTACCACTGCCTAACCTCTATGTTTAATATTGTGGCTGTCCTGTTCTCTGACCCCAGATAAGTTTATTAGCATACACAATATTTTGGGGAACACAATACCCCCACATTCCAACTTCAAGATCAGCATGGGATACATGAAACCACATCTTTAAAAAAAAATCTAACTAATGATACTGATATAAATAATACTAGAGGGTCAAAAACTGCTCCTTTAACTAAATCTGAACCTCATTCAACTGTGGTGCAGTTTGTGCATCCCTCTCCTGTAAGACGAATTGCTAAATGGTCTTATTAATAGAAAACCCGGAGCCAGATATTGGGGTAAAAACGGAGAGATTAGGAAAGCAGAAAGAAGCCAGTCACATTCTTATCGCTAGAAATCCTCAACCAAAGAGAGAGCTACTTTCTGTATACCCACACCTATATCCTTATTGTCCCTGCCATCTCATTTCCTCTCTCTGCCCTCTGCCCAGCTACATCACTTCCTCTTTCTGCTCAGCACTATCACTTCCTGTCTGTCTGTACAGACCTCCAGACCTCTATGGTTAACTAGCACTGAGAATAAAGGTGTGTACCGCCACACCTGGCTCTGTTCCCAGTGTGGCCTTGAACTCACAGAGATCCAGATGAATCTCTGCCTCCCGAATGTTAGAATTAAAGGTGTGTGCTACCATTGCCTGGCTTCTATGTTTACTATAGTAGCTGGCTTTTCCCTCTGATCTCTAAGTAAGCTTATTTATTAGAGCACAAATAAAATATCACCACACTCCCCCTTCTTCCTTTCTTTTGGTAGTGCTGGAGACCGGACTCAGGGCCAGGGCCTCACATTTCCTAGGGAGGCACTTTGCTGAGCTATCCCTGGTCTCCAGCTATTGTTCTTATAATTTATGTATTTATTTGTTATCGTTGTTGTTGTTGTCTTGTGACTGGGTTTTACTATGTAGTACAAACTGGTCTCTATTATGCGAGGATTACAGGAGTGAGCCATTGTAACTAGCTCTTTAGAATCTAAAAAAAAAAAAAAAAATCAAAGACAAGACCTCAACTAGAAAGTGGGGAAAGTGACAAAAATTGAAAACAAGAGGAAAATTTTCCTAAAAATTCTAATATTAATAATGGCATCAAATATTCATATGCCTCATTCATTTATATGTGTACATATGGAATTTGCGTATACTGCTTACAGACAGGCTTTAAGTAACAGGACTGGAATCCAAAAAAGAAGCAGCATGCTGTATGAAATTGGTTTTAATGGCGGTCTTCTTGATCTGCACAGAAAGGTTAAAACTGCACTGTTTTCAATAATCTTTCCCCCTGTGTTTTAAGCTTCAGTAAATATACTTTTTAAGAAATATTCTTTAGGGATTGCAGGTGTAGCTTGGTGGCAGGGAGCATGGACAAAGTTTTGGGTATGCTGTTAGCAGTATCAAAAACAATTTTTAGTATGATATTGCTGAGGCAGGCAGGCCTAGGAAATAGCTTCTCAGGGGACTCTTGTTGGTTTGGGTTATGCACACTCCCCCTCTTTTAATTATGTACTTGACAGCCCTTTCTTTTACCTGCTCACACCATGCACACTTTCACATGAGCACACACTATACACACTAACACATGAGCACACACTATGCACTATTGTTAGGTTGCATGTGCACCTAACAATTCCAGACCCTCGTCTGTCTGTCTCGGGCTACACATACTCCTCTCTCTGAACAATGGGACACGTTTCTCCTCCCCTTGACAACAACAATCAAACCTGGATAATTTCTATTCAAACATCTTCCCAATACATCACGGTCTAAAAGTAGGAGAGCCAGTTTAGCCTCAACTGGCTTTGAAAGCACGCACAGAATGGCCAGACTGTCTCCAAGTTAGCTTTCAGGGAGAATCCTCTAGTGAGCACTTTGTGGCTGGGCAGAATTGGGAGTGTATATGCTTAAAATCAGATTCACTGAGGGAGGAGGTGGTCATGGTAGAAAATGATTGTACAACTTAATCTATCAAAACTGCTCTCACGATGTCCCTTAGTGACCAAACGCCTCATCTTGAATCCCATAAAGGAAGCCCCACCAAAGATCAGGCCTTTGAAGACCTGTACTCACACAGCCCATTGCTCCCTACAGGGTCTTTTCTATTGCTTTGCTTTAAATTAAGTTTCCATGTTACTTTTGCAAATCTGGATGGGCTTTTATTTCTCTTCCTTGAATAAAAGGCCAAGAACCTAGAAACATCTGACCCAGTAACATTAGTATGGTTACTTGTATCAATTGTACCATTAAGTTCTTCATCACTAAGTGCTGTGGGATCTTCTGTATGTTAAATGTGTTGCTCTGATTGGTTAATAAATAAAACACTGATTGGCCAGTAGCCAGGCAGGAAGTATAGGCGGGACAAGGAGAGAGGAGAATTCTGGGAAGTGGAAGGCTGAGGCAGAGAGACGCTGCCAGCTGCCGCCTTGAAAAGCAAGATGTAAGGTTCTGGTAAACCACGAGTCATGTGGCAACTTATAGACTAATAGATATGGGTTAATTTAAGATATAAGAACTAGATAACAAGAAGCCTGCTGCGGCCACACAGTTTGTAAGCAATATAAGTCTCTGTGTGTTTACTCGGTTGGGTCTGAGCAGCTGCGGGACTGGCGGGTGAGAGAGCTTTGTCCTGACTGGGCCAGGCAGGACTGGAGAAAACTCCAGCTACAACTAAGAATGGAAATAATCCTTGTTGGATGTGTCAGAATGCTGAAAATGTAATTTTCAAGTGATAGTCATAGCAAATTTCACTATATTTGGGGAAAGAAGCCCTAGTTAATGTTATATTTTCTGTTTAAGTAGATTTGCGTTAAAGTTCTGGTACATTTCATTTGTAGAACAAGTTATATATACTAAGCATGGTGGCTTAGGCCTGTAATTCCAGCACTCAGGAAGTCTGAAGCTAGCCTAGACTACAAACATTGAGTTTAAGGCCAACCTGGGCTATAGAGTAAGGCCCTGCCTCACAAACATGGGGCTGTAGTACAGTTGAGAGAGTGCTTGCCTGGCATCCACGAAGCCCTGGGGTCATCCCTCAGTGTCGTTTCAACTCAGAATGGTAGTACATACCCATAATCCTAGCACTCAGAAGGCAGAGACAGGATCAGAAGTTCAGGGCCACTCTCCGCTACATACAAAGTTTGAGGCCAGCCTGAGCTACCTGAGACTGTTTCAGAGAGCCAAGCAAAACATCAAACACACACGGGCATGCACACGTGTTGCAGAGTATTATTTTTAAGATGTGTTGCATTTGTTTACGCTGTGGAACAATTGTTTTCATGATGCAAAGATGTGTTGCCTTCTTTTATGTTGCATGTGTTTAACTCTGTGATGCTGTGTTACTTACTGTACCTGTGTAAAACACCTGATTGGTCTAATAAAGAGCTGAATGGCCAATAGCAAGGCAGGAGAAAGGATAGGTGGGGCTGGCAGGCAGAAAAAATAAATAAGAGGAGAAACCTGGGGGAAGCCAGAGAGATTAAGGAATGAGAGAGGAAGGAGGAGGAGTTCAGGAGCTACCCACCCAGTCACCCAGCCACCCAGCCACCCAGCCACCCAGCCACCCAGCCACCCAGCCAGCCATGGAATAGGAGTGGAAGTAAGATTTACAGAAGTAAGAAAAGGAAAAACCCCAGAGGATAATTTAAAGTTAAGAAAAGCTGGCTAGAAACAAGCCAAGCTAAAGGCCAGGTATTTATAACTAAGAATAAGCCTCTGTGTGTGATTTATTTGGGAGCTGGGTGGCAGGCCCCCCAAAAGAGTACAGAGAAAAAATGCCAACAACTTCACACCTGCATGCAGGCATATGCTAACACTATTTTTGAATTATTAAACTGATTCTCATTTTTAAAGTTTCAAGGGAGGGACAGTGACATATATACCCCCAGGTACTCCAGGGGCTGAAGCAGGAAAACCAAGAGTTTGAGGCCAGCTTGGGCATTTTGACAGAAACACTGTCTCAAAAATACAATAGAAAACAAAAGAAGACTAGGGGTGTAGTTCATGCCCCCATGATTGAGGCCGCATCTCCAACAACGAAAACCAATCCTGACGGTACTTAAAATAGCCAAGAGGTGGGCCAGTGGGATGGCGCAGGGGCAAAGGCACTGTGAGGAAACCTGAGTTCTAGCCCCAGGACATACATGACGGAAGTAGTAAAAGGATTCCCACATGCTGTCCTCTGACCTCTACACACATGGCCTGCCATTCATGTGCTACACACATGCATGCAAATAAATGTAACAAAAAATTTAAAACATCAGGAGGCATATAACATATTTTTGTACTGTTGTAACTTAGTGAACTAGATGTCTCAAAGACTAAAGGAAAGTGATACATTATTAATTTTCCACTTAATAATATTTTGTAATATAGCCTGATTAATTCCGTAAGTTTACTTCTTTATAATCTGACCAGATGTCTTGAATTCCTTCTAAATGTTACCTTAAACTATCTACTGCCTCATCTACTTTATTAAAAACATTAAAATATGTTACTCCGGTTGGTATTTCATTTAGAAAGAGATGTAATCTCATGGTCATTTAAACTCAACCTCCTCAAACTTCTTTCCGTGGCTGTTCCTGCTCCAGGAGACGCCAGGCTCTAGACCATTCTCAGTCTTTTTAAACACTGCCAGTGTCTGTGACCGTCCTTCATGGGGAAAGTTTTAGCATTTGCCCAGGGCAGCAGTGTACTGTCTGTGGACCAACAAGTGTGCTGTTCTCACCATATCCTAATACGTGTCTCCAGAGGCCAGAGATTGCTCCCCACGCTGCACCTTCCAGTTTTCTCAGTACACACAAGGTATTGTGTTGACGGATTTGGGTAACATTTAAAGATAATTACACTATAGTAATTAAAGGGTGAGAAAAAAATGCCATCCATCTTATTTTCAATTATCTGAAATTATAACATGGAAGACTTCTCCACATCACATCACACACCAAAAAAAAAAAAAAAAAAAAAGGCTAACTAACTTACTGCATAAAATCACTCCACCCCTGCAAGTAATAAAATCCAAGTACACATCCCCTCTAGAAAACACCTGCAAATAATCTACACATATTCCCCCTGAAGAAATCCTCTCTAAATTACTTGTAATACCCGGTGCAGTATAAATGCTTTGTTATACTGCATTATTTAAGGAGTAAAGAAAAACGTCTACACATTCCAAATATAAGCATTTTCCAAATTATTTGAAATCCAGTTTGTTGAGTCTGTGCATGTAGAACCCTTGTACACTAAGGTTAACGTCTTAATAGTTCAAAGCCCGAAGAACAGAAAACCTTAAACCATCCAGGTTAGCTCAGCATCTGTATCTTTTCTAAGGTACTTTGTAAGACCATCCACAGAACCTTTGAGAACTGCTCAGAATTCCAGTAATAAAAAAAACGTCAGTTTTAAGATGGGCAGTGGTGGCGCGCACCTTTAGTCCCAGTACTCAAGAGGCAGAGGCAGGCGGATCTCTGAGTTTGAGGCTAACCTGCTCTACAAAGTGAGTGCCAGGACTACACAGAGAAGCCCTGCCTCGAAAAACCAAAAATAAATAAATAAAAATGTCACTTTTAAGAACAAGCTTATGGTATGAAAAAAAGGAAAAAAAATTAAACCCAGCTTTCCAGAGCCTGATGGCGAATTGTAGGTCTGAGATGAGGCTGGGCTACACGGAGAAACCCTCATCTCAAAAAGAGGGGAAGACAGGAGAAAGAAGAGAACATTTCAACCTCATTCTTGGTCTCTTTCATTCTGATTGCCTCCAGCAAATAATCTTCAGCCTGTGAAGTCAATGTTCACAGACTCTTGGAGTAAGAATTTTACAGTTTCTGTATGATCATTGCTGAGGTACTTTGTTTCACATGGGCGGGCACATTGTGGTGACTGGATTTCCTTGTTGGAGGAATGAGCAGAAGGAAGGACACGTGAGGAAGAGGAAGGAGTCAAGCAAAGTTCTACTACACCTTCAAAAGAGTCAAAAGTCCAATGCGGTGGCATTCCTGCAGTCCAGCTCTGAGGATACAGAGTTCTAGCAAAATAATAGTAATAAATGGAAGGGTCAGTTGGGACTACCCCTTGTCACACTACAAGGCCTGCTGAGGCTCATGGTCTCCTGAACACACTCAACATGGCCCAGCATTACGGCACACAATGTAGTTAACACAAATGCTAATTTAGCTGCCTCAGCAACATAATCTTCCAGTGGAATCCTTCAGATTGAAATGACTATAAAGATGATTTTATTTCTTTTTCCTTGTATATCCAGGAGCATACCACATCATTCTGCTGTGTATTTAGCCTCTCAAGGACAGAAACAAAATTATTACCTGGAAGGTTCATATTGTAGTACTTGAAGGCTGTTATCGTTGTAATGTGGAGTTAGAACCTTATAATTACCTCCAAATTTCACAAAGTGTTAGCCATCTTATTCTTGAACACTGAGGTCTCAATAAACATGTGTAAAGGGGTGTTTCTTCACATTTCCAATATAGGGTCATAAAGTTCATAGAGTGTAAATACTTCTCTAAGATGAAACATAGTTATGATACAAAAATGAGCTGGGCAGAGGTAGTATAAGCCTTTAAACCCCGCACTTGGGAGGACATGGACCTCTGTGAGTTCAAGGCCATCCTGGTCTACAGGTCTAAGAATGGGAAGGGCTACACACACACACACACACACACACACACACACACACACACACAACTCATCACCCAAACAAACAAAAAAACCAAAACAACAACAAAAATAAAAAACAAAATAACTACAAAACAAAAGATACAAAATGAGATTCTGCTTTGGGGGTCCTGAACTTATTTGTTGATTAGATGCTTCTAAAATTCAAATTTAAACATCTTTAAAACTTCCTCATAAAAAAGGCTGCTATCTAGAATAGTTTCCAAGTGACGCCAACTCTTCCACTCTGCAGAGAAAGCTGTTTCCAGGAAAGTCACTGTCACTCCGTTCATTAGGCAGATCAAACCAGGAATTACCATTCGGATTACAAGAGCCACAATTGTAAACAATGAAACGTTTCCAATTTGTCCTGGAAAGAGGATTGCAAAAAGACTTTTGGGGTTGAAGAAACTGGAGATAAAAATTGCTTCAATTTTGCCCTGACCTCCCTACAACTAAAACAACAAAACCCCACAAACATGTAGCAGTGAAAGGTGATTTTATGATTCATGCTTTTCCTGTAACTAAAGGTAAAAGGGAGGAAAGGGTAATCTCATTGGTTTTCATCAATTATACTCTTAATACTTTTATTTTTGAGCACTAGAAACATAAAGACTAAATCAAGTCTGTTGAAATTCACACAGAACCTCTTTACTTATTTTCAGAACAACATTCTTGGGCGTAATTTCAAGCACTCCAACTCAAATTCCCAGAACTGGAAGATCTGTGGATTTAAGTTCTGTTCGCTACACCATGCTTTGAGTACCATCACTTGGCTGGGAAGTAGAGAGGGGGAGTGTTCAATTTGTAGTGAGTGATGAACAAGGTCGGATCTAACAGCCAAGTTACCTAACCAATTTTTACATGTTCAAAGTTAAGGGCAGTTATATTGAACTATACACCTCACTCCCACCAACTTTTAAGGGATCTATTGAAAGTGAGTTCAGCTGTGCGTGGTGGCACACTTCTGTAATCCCAAGGCAAGAGGGTTGCCAGTTCAAGACCTACCTGGGTCACATTAAGAATCTGTCTCAAGAAAACTAAACTAACACAACACTTCAGACAGCATGTGCCCTAACTCCTTAACTTGATCAAGGCTCTGTGACATTTATATCCATATGTGGAAAAAACATGAATGACTTGTTAAGTTTGACTTATTCAATAACTCACTGAAGAAGTTTCGCATTCGAAGTACAAAATCAAGCATGTGTCTTCTCAATCCTAAACACCTTTAATTTTTTTCTCTAAACTTGAATTAAAAATAAAATTTGTAAAACACCCTATTTAGCAGGCTTGATTATATCAGTTGGTAAAACTTTATTTTACAAGCAATAGGAATTGGACCAAATGATTATCGTAATCCAGAGTAAGTGTTTTATAACCACAGCAAATGGCACTGTGCACACTGCCAATACAGACTTAATAACACGATACTGAACTGTACAAGAGTTATTTATTTTCCTTAATCTCAAAGCTATTTTTAGTAGTACAAAAAAGCCATATTAACATTTTTTCCATTAGAAAACAACAGGATGTACAAAACTTTGGATGAAAAGTATGTCAAATTGCATTTAGTCACTTGCAGGAAAATCCGCCACTCCATTGATACCACCCAGAGTGTTTTAGGCAGTGATTAAAATCAAAATAATGCATTTTAATAAACCCCAGCTGTTAAAAGAACCAACCTAGCAATATAGAATCGTCTTCTACACAGTATTCTTAACTACTCACTTCAGGAGTTATTTTTCAAAATCCATTTCAATTGAGACCTACTACATCCAGGCACCATACTTGGCCAACTAGGGATTTTCAAACAAGTTGGTTAAAGTGGGAAGGACCCACACATCAGTCCTTTGGTTACCACGTTTGACTTTAATCTTCCAAAAAATCAGGATCAAGTTTCCTCTTCCAAATGTTACTTGGTTGCATTAGTGGGGAAGGATATTTAGAAAGAAAAGGAACGATTAATTTTGAAATTTCCATTATTTCAATTATAGGAACATTATGGACAAGCTAAGCTATCATCCTTTATTAATACGATGTCATCTTGAGGTGCTACCACAGGTGGGGTTCAGCTTTCTCCTGAACCCCCACCCCGCTCAAGAACAGCACAACGGGTGGACTATTTTGCATTTAATATAGCAATGGCCATAAACTCCAACAGTTTAGGGTCCAGTAAAAATATCCAGTTATGAGATGACAAAAAAAGCTGAAAGTAAACTAGTAAGAATTAATAGATAAAGAAGTATCTTTTCCTTTTGAATGACAAAATGCTAACACTTTGATTTAAAAAAAAGGGGGGGGGGCTTGCAGCTATGTGGCTGGCCCATGAACTGACAAGGCTGCCCATTCAACACCATTATTGTTGTACAGAAACCTGTTTTAAGGTGTAGCACATCATTTAAGCAATCATTCGAAAATTAAGCAAATGCTAAACCTTGTACTAGCAGGTCATATACCACCAACATTTAAACACGTCTGGCCGTCTTTTCATGACTTATGTGCAGCCTGAACTCAACACTCTTAGTGATTATAAAATTTAAGTTTCTGGAGCTATATGACAAGAAAATGGTTTATGAAATACTCTCATAAGACATTTTTAAATAGTCTTAGGGTCGAACCACTTTTGTCTTAAATGACTCAATCTGGCATGCTATAACTACAGTAAAACTCATTTTCAATGTTTAAATGCAAACTAAAAGCAGATAAATGGTAACGGTTGACACAGTATTAAGATCGCCCTACATATGTAATTGGACACTGCTGATTTATGAATTTCAGAGCTTGAAAACGCCATATCAGAAACCACAACCAATGGACTTTTGATGGCATGCAAGGTCTTCCTAAAAATTAACCTAAGACCTAGAAGTCAGCCTCAGAACATAAAAAAACACAACAAATTTGTACATTTTATTCACATTTATTTTTTGCTTTTAGTGTGCTCACAGAAAATTAGAACACCTTAAGCAGGAGTTGAATAGCAATGTTTGTAAGCAAAGTTACATTCCAGCTCTACGTCAAATTGGTCAAAGCTCCTCCAGTATTTACAAAACACGACAGACGAGATGCTACACAAAACCATTGCATCTGAAGATTTGTTTTTCTTTTATTCTCAAAGACAACTGGCAAAGAAAGCATTGTCTGCTGTAATCAAAACCATACCACAGTATAAACAGTAACCATTCCACTTATCACAGCTTGGTTGAGTTTAAAATTTTGTGTTTAAAAGGTCCAAGATGACTGCAGTTTTACAAAAATGGGCAGGGCGGAGAGTTGCAAACTTCATGTGCTTCTGAAGGATATCAAGATTTGTTTTTATACAATAGTCACAGTTAAAAACACCCTGCTGGTAATACATAATTACACTTTATTAAGGTCATAAACCAGCAATAAACAATAAAGCCTATACAACTTGTAATTCTACTTAATCACTGACTGGTACAGCTAACATGAGATAAGCGAGAAGTTCCTATGGTTTAGATGAACTCCTAAGACTATGATCTTCTTTTTTTTTTTTAAATCTGGGTATTGGTGTTTTTATTCATTTATTTTTTTCTCTTTCCTTCTTATTGAAAACTTGTAGTGTTGTAAACCTGCCTCACAAAATACATCGTAATAACTTTTCTTTAAAAAAAAAAAAACAAAAACAAAAACAAAAAAAACCCTAAGCCTTTACACCATCATGTCTAGTGGCATATTATCTTGGCAATGTTATGCACTGCTGCGATCTCCCATAGTGGCCCCTATCACTTCATTTGATATTCCTTTTGACCCACCCATCTCCTTCATATATATGGGCATGTCCATAGATCTGACAAAGAAAGTTTACATTTTTTTTAATAAAGATGCAAAGTATGCAAAAAACATTAATACTGATGCAAAAAAAAAAAAAAGTTAAAAACAAAGAAGAAAGAAG
>CABHPH010117296.1:0-21303 GCA_902168325.1 Peromyscus nudipes | reverse complement strand
CCGCCTCTCCCGCGGGCCTGGCCTCCTCCCCGCCCATCTCGCCTTCCCGCCCACTTCCCCGCCGCCGCCGCGGAGCCCCGGCGCCCTCAGGTGGGGCCTAGCCTCGGCTCACGCCAGCGCTCGACTCGACCACACCCACCCGTGCTGGCCACGCCCCTCTCACCTGCAGCCCCGCCCCGGCTTCTTGCGGCAGGTTTGACACCGCCGCGGCCACACCCCTACTTCAGGCTAGTTTCCCCCTTCTGGAAACATTCCTCCCAGTCCAGTAGATTCAAATCCTGTCTGGCTCCCAGCCAGGCTATACAGTTCTGATCTTCACCGGCGGTCCCCGGGTCCCAGCCAATCGGCTGTGCCACTCATCCTAGTGGATTCTAACTGCCACTCAGTTCCACCGCAGGCACATTGGTTAATTCCAATCTCTTCTTGGATGCACCTCCACGGGTCTCCACCCTTCTTTGTTTTAGGCCTTAAAGTTACCTTCAAAATATCCTTAAGTCACAAGCCTGTAATTCCAATACCTGGCTGGTGTGGAGGCTGGAGGATTCGGAGTTCCGGGTCATCCTCGGCTACACAGCAAATTCAAGGCCAACCTGAATAGGATGGTGGGGGAGGGGAGGAGGTTTTTCACAACTGTAATCTCAGCACTTGGGTGGCTGAAGCGAGGGAATTGCCATGAGTTTGAAGACCAGTTTGAGTACAGTATAGGACAAAAAGTCCCCCCTCCCCCGATGTCACGGAGCAATGACTGCCGAGAACATTTCCCACAGGCTCTCTCACTCCTGCATCCTGTGAAATCAGTATTATTATGCGCACTATTTTATGGAGGAATAAACTGAAGTCCAAAGAGGCAGAATAGTTTGCCCAAAGTCATATAGATAAGCAGCCTCAACTAGAAACTCTATACACTGCAGAACCCTGATTTCCTTATCCCACAAACCACCTCGATCTTAAGTGTTCAAAGTGAACGTTGAACTCTGGTCTCCATAAACAAGGAGGCGAACCATAGACCAGGCACTTTCAGAAAACTAAATTATCCTTCAATTGCTGGAGAACCCTGAACCCTATCAGTTAAAACCTAGCTACAAGGTTAATGGCCAGAAACTAACTAGGAGCAGTGGTGAGGGATTTCCGAGGGGTAAATCTCAACTTATGGTCTGAGGACAACAGAATAAAGTAACTTTATAACTAGGAAGGTATGCTTAAGGTCCAAGGTGAGGGGTCCTCATGGAAAAGCCGTTCCAATGAGTGCACTGGAAGATTCACCTCACCTCGGTGCTTTTCAAACCTCTATTCAGCCCATGCCCCATATGGAGCGTGTGTTCTAAGTTTTTTCGGCCCAACCAGAGGTGCTCTGTGTTATGCTCTGTGTTATGGTCCTTTATGGCAGGGACCCCCAAAAGACAACCACAGAGACCGAATCCCTTATGTAAAAGCAAAGAGCCTTTATTCTCTTCAAGCTCTGAGCCTGGTTCCTCTCTCTCTCTGTCTTAGCAGCGATGAGAGCAGAGAGCCCTGAGCTCAGGTGTGGTGGTGTTTTTATCATAGCAGAGGTTGGGGTAAGGAGATTTTTAGGGTTCAGGACTCTGATTGGCTGACAATTGTCTAGGAGTATCTGTAAAACAAAAACAGGTGTGTGCTAGACTCAGGGACATCTGGCCACCTTATCTAATGGTTGAAAGTTTGGGGTGTCACGTACTTCCTCATCCCTGGGTGGATCCCTGGGTGGTGTCACTCTGGTTGAAGGAGGCTGTGGAACAGAATCCATCCCATGCAGTTGTACCCACATTTTTTTCTTTTTTGGTGTTGGGAATTCAACCACAGGCCTTGCACAAATGAGGCCTATGCTCTTCAGCTGAGCTATACCCCTAGCTCTGCGTTTCTCATTTCTAACAAATTCATAAGTGACATCACTGCCATCTGAATTGCTTGAAGCCATGTCCATCTAAACTCAGGACTAGTATTATGGCAACTACTCGTGTGTGTGTGTGTGTGTGTGTGTGTGTGTGTGTGTGTGTGTGTGTATTAATTATATAAATGTTTTGCTCAAATGTATATGTACTACAGGTGTGCCTGATGCCTGTGGAGGTCAGAAGAAGGCACCAGATCCTCTGGAACTAGAGGTACAAATGGTTGTAAACCACCATGGGGGTGCTGGGAACCAAACCTGGGTCCTCTGCAAGAAAGATCACCAACTGCTCTTAACCACTGAGCTGTCTCTCCAGCCCCAGCTACCTTGTAATTTTCATAGACTTTATAAGAAACAGTTATTATTCTTCTCTTTCCAACACCAATAAAACTTTTGTTTCTAAAAAGAAAAAAAAAGTGTTGAAGATGCTCAAGAAAAAAAACAGTGTTGAAGATGCTCTATGTTCTAAAGTATTGTCTTAATTGGGTTTTTATTGCTGTGAAGAGACACCATGACCACGGCAACTCTATATTACGAAGGAAAACATTTGAGGTGGCAGCTTATAATTCAGAGGTTCAGCCCCTTAGCATCATGGCAGGGAGCGTGGTGGTATGCAGGCAGACACGGTGCTGGCTACATCCTGGTCAGACACAGGAAGTGGCCTGAGCACCACACTGAATAAACCGGGAGCAAAGGAGACCTCAAAGCCCGCCCCCACAGTGACACACTGCCTTCAACAAGGCCCACCTACTCCAACCTCCTAATAGTGCCACTCCCTATAGACTTATGGGAGCCAGTTACATTCAAACTACCACATATACCAAAGATTAAGATTTAATATGCAGGGGCTGGAGAGATGGCTTAGCGGTTTAGAACACTTGTTGCTGCTAAAGACCCAGATTTCGTTCCTAGAACCCACACGGTGGCTCACAACCATTCATAACTCGAGTTTCAGGGTTTATATGCCCTCTGCTGACCTCTGGGACATGAGGCACTCATGTGGTGCACATATATGCATGCAGGCAAAACATTCATATACATATGTAAATAAATCTAAAAGATTTAATGTGCAAATATTAAAGATTTAATTCTTTATGTAAAAATAAACAAGAAATCCATTTGATTAGTATGCAAATACACTTTCTTCTCTCATAAAGGGTCAAATTATATGTATAACAAAGGATTATTTTAAAATAAATATTTTGTGCTGGATAGATGGTGCAGGGGAGCACTTACTGCTCTTCCAGAGGACCCAAGTTCAATTCCCAGTACCCACATAACATCACAACCATCTGTAATTCTAGTTGCAAAGGATCAGTTCCCTCTTCTGGCCTCCATGGGCACCAGCCACACATGTGATGAACAGACACACATACAGGCAAAGTACTCATACACATGAAAATAAAAATTCAAGAGAATGTGGTGGCACACACCTTTAATACCAGCACTTGGAAGGCAGAGGCAGGTGGACTTCATGAGTTTGAGGCCAGTCCAGTCTACAGAGTGAGTTCCAGGACAGTCAGTCTGAATCCTGTCTCAACCCTCCACCCCCCTTCAAAAGAAAAAGAAAAAATATATATATATACACATATATAAATTTTTCATGATTTATTATTGGCAAATGTTTTGTTTGAATACCTACTTTATAATCTATATACCTGAAATCACATAAAAGCTTATTGGGGCCGGGCGGTGGTGGCACACGCCTTTAATCCCAGCACTTGGGAGGCAGAGCCAAGCGGATCTCTGTGAGTTTGAGGCCAGCCTGGTCTACAGAACTAGTTCCAGGAAAGGCTCCAAAACTACACAGAGAAAGAAACCCTGTTTTGGAAAAAAAAAAAAAAAGGGCAGAATGGAGCCAGCCACCCAAGAAACAAGATGCCAGAGAACTGGTAAAGTCATAGACCACATGGCAATACATAGATTAATAGAAATGGATTAATTTAAATGTAAGAGTTAGTTAATAATAAGCCTAAGCTAATGGCCAAGCATTTTATAATCAATATAAGCCTCTATGTGATAATTTGGGAAATGGCTGCTGCGTATTTGGGAGCAGGTAGTTGGGACAGAAAACTCTGCCTCTGTTTACATATGGTTCCCAACGTGCGGCACATACATCCACATAAAGCCTGAGAAAGCTTGAAAAAAGAAAAGGTTCTAGATACACAAAAACAGAGCCAAGAGCAGCTTCATAGTTCATGTCTCTTATGTAGGCCACTGCACAGAGACGTGTGCCCTGGCTGCAGCGTGTGGGCTGGAGCTGCAACATGGCAGATTCCCACAGTTACAAATTGTTATTGGTCAGATCCAATCTCTTTCTAAAAGAAGAAAGGGGGATATGATATAGAAATAGGTTAAAAGGGTAGATTATTGAACCTACTTTAATCCAAAAAACTGTTAAATCTCAAAATACTTTACATTGATATGGATTTTAGTTTATTAATATAAATTTAAAGTTAAATTTTGTTATGCTGTATGTATATTTCTACTCTTGTTTAAGGTATTGTGTTTATGCAGCTCAATTAAAAATGGTATAATTAAGAAATACAGGTTAATAGTCATCTATAAAAGCCAAACCTATAGTCAGGTATGTTTTCAAGGTTATACACATATATTTAGATGGATGGTCTTCAAACACTTCAAAGACCTACAGTATGACATTTAATATGTTTAATAACCTAAGGAGGCTTTTGTGTGTTCTGCCCGGTCCCACAGCCGCTTATAAAACTATTCACTCAAAGGCTTATATTAGTTATAATTGTTTGGCTGATGGCTCAGGCTTATTACTGGATAGTTCATACATTTAAATTAACCCATTTCTATTAATCTGTGTATTGCCACGTGGCCTGAGGCATACCGGTAATGCTCTGGCATCTTACTCCTCTGGTGGCTGCTGGCATCTCTCTCGACCCACCCCTTCTTTCTCCCTGTCTCTCTGCTTGGATTTCCCACCTGGCTCTTATCCTGCCTTTCCATAGGCCAAAACAACTTTATTTATTAACCAATGGGAGTAACACATATTCACAGCATACAGAAAGATATCCCACATCATTCCCCCTTTTCTGTCTAATCAAAAAGGAAGGTTTTTTGTTGATTTTTTTGGTTTTTGGTTTTTTGAGACAGGGTTTCTCTGTGTAGTTTTGGTGTCTGTCCTGGATCTTGCTCTGTAGACAGGCTGGCTTCAAACTCACAGATATCCGCCTGGCTCTGCCTCCTGAGTGCTGGGATTAAAGGCGTGTGCCACCACAGCCCAGCTTGGAAGGTTTTAACTTTACCATAGTAAAATTATATATAACAGTTATCAAGCAAGAATTATAGTTACAATATTTAGTCTATTTGTATTTGACAAAATTAAAGAAAATACTCTATCATCTACCCTATCTTTGTGAATCTAAAATTTCATTATCTAATTTATCTTTTATCATAACTAAGGAAAATTATAATTATCTACTCTTCCACTGCATCAAAGACCCCAGAAGGATATAATATTACCTGAGTGAACGCGAAGTGTATTGTAAGCAACTTCCAAAATTCTAGAAATGACAGAGACATCTGGCTGCCTGGGCAGTCACCCAAAGTTCTTTTGTAATGTTGGGGCATCCATGTTCAGCCTACAGGCCTAGAGTCTCTGGCAGACTTTTCAGTGAAGAAGGAAATTTGAAGGACTGTCACGCCTATTTTGGCAAAATTCATTAGTTGCTTTCCTTTGTGTCCTGCAGAATGTCTGGCAGACTCTTCTATGAAGCAGGACCCTGAAGGGGTGTCCACCTTGTTTTAGCAAGTTCAGCAGTCACTTTCCTGTGGGTCCTGCATGTCCAGTTTATGCAGCATATTGTTAAGCAGTCCAGGCAAAAGCAGTTTCTCACCCAAATGGCTAGTCTTGCCATAGTGAAAGCCAAGTCCTATGGAGTTTCTTTAATGCCCATCATCCTTTTATGAAGTAAATTGGTTCTGCCAGGAGCAGATGTGTCTCATTGTCATGAAAAGTCCAAGTTATTAAAACATTTTAAATACCATATTCTGTATCTCAATTTCAAAATTAATGTCTAAGGATATGTTGCTTGGGAAAAGAGGTTCTGCTTTTGTTTCCATAGAAGATGAGAACCTGTGGATTGCTTCCAGGCTAATATGGTTTGATCAAGGAAGACCCCCTGAGAGGCCCAGATGATCCAATATCCAAACAGCTTCAAGGCAACTGGCTCAGACAATACAGCATCACAGACTATTCCAATCAGGACTTGACCATAATTCTTAATTTTCTCAGGATCCCCATAAGAATACAGTGCCCTTTATCAGCAGGAAGTAGCCTAGAAAACTATGCCCACATTCCCAAAAAATGGATTATGGATGTTTGTCTTTGTTTAGGTTCTTGGTTACAAATTGTTATTGGTCATAGTCAATATCTTTCTAAAGGAAGAAAGGGGGATATGATATGGAAATATAGGATACACATATGATAGAATAAAAGGGTGGATTGTTGAATCTACTTTTAAAGAGCAACTTGTTTAAAATGTTTTACATTTGTATTGATTTTAGTTTATTGATACAAATTTAGAGTTGATTTTGTTATACTATATATATATATTTCTACTCTAGTTTAAGGTATTATATTTATGTAACCCATTTAAATTGTAATGGATAATTAAGAAATACAGATTAATAATGTCTTCTATAACAGTCAAACTTATAGTCATGTTAAGTTTTCTAGGTATACATAGATATAATTCAATTAGGTAGATAATCTTCAAACACTTCAAAGACCTACAGAATATGGCATTTAAAATGTTTGAAAAACTCAGACTTTCTGGACAGTGAGACACGTCTGCTCCTGGCAGCACTGATTTACTTCAGAGAGAAAGATGGGCATCGAAGACACTCTGTAGATGTAATTTTGAATGGTCTTATTAAATAAGAAACACAGAGCCAAATGCAGAGTTAAAAGCCCAGAGATTGAGCAGCAGCCAAGAGCTAAGACCACCTTCTCACGCCTCGCTGTCACTGTTGTCCTTCCCCTGAGAAAGAGACCTACTTCCTGTGTGTCTCTCTTTATTGACTTTCTGTTCTGCCTTCTCATTGATACTAAACCCAACCACATGACTTCTTCATCACTGTCTGTCTATAAAGACCTCCAGGTCTCTATGGTTGGTACTTGGATTAAAGGCATATGTTACCAAGCTGGCTGTGTCCTTGAACACACAGACTTTGCCCGCCATGTGATTGGGATTAAGGGCGTGTGCTACCACTGTCAGACTTCTGCTAAATGGCTGCTATTAGCTCTGACCCCTAGGCAACTTTATTTATTAACATACAAATAAAATCACATTTCAACACAAATAAAATATCACCATAACACTCCATATGGAGTTTGTCTTCTTCTTGGCAAAAATAGCCATTTGGGCAAGAGACTGTTCTTGCCTGGACTGCTTGACAAAATGTTGTATCGACTGGACATGCAGGACCCACAGGAAGATGACCCACTGAACTTTGCAAGATGATATGGTCCTTCAGGTTCCTGCTTCACAGAAGAAACTGCCAGACATTCTACAGGACACAAAGAGAAGTGACTGAGAGACTCTAGGCCTGTAGGCTAAAAAATGGATGCCCCAACATTACAGAAGAACTTTGGGTGACTGTCCAGGCAGCCAGCTGTCTCTGTCATTCTGGATTTTTGGAAGTTGCTTACAATGCTCTTCCTATTTACTTGGGTAATATTATATCCTTCTGGGGTCTTTGATGTAGTTGAAGACTAGAGAGTTAAAATTATAATTTTCCTTGGTTATGATAAAAGATAAATTAGATAGGAAACTTTAGACTCACAAATATAGGATAGATATAATATTTTCTTTAATTTTTCCAAATACAAATAGACTAGATATTGTAACTGTAATTCTTGCTAGATAACTGTTTTGTTATATATAATTTTATTATTTTGAAATTAAAACTTTCCTTTTGAATAGAAAGAAAAGGGGAAATGATGGGGATGTTCTGTACACTGTGAATATGTGTTGCTCTGATTGGTTGATAAATAAAGCTGTGTGGCCAATGGTGAGGCAGAATAAGTTTAGGTGGGACATTCTAACTAGAGATAGGAGAGAAGAAAAAGAGAACAGAGGAGACGCTGCTAGCCGCTGCCAGAAGAAGCAAGATGTAAAGGTACTGGTAAGCCACGAGCCACGTGGCAAAGTATAGATTTATAGAAATGGGTTAATTTAAGATGTAAGAGCTAGCTAGCGAGAAGCCTGAGCCATTAGGCCACACAGTTCATAAGTAATATAAGCCTCTGTGTGTTTATTTGGGACTGAGTGGCTGTGGGACCGCAGGGCCACGGGGGCTGGGAAGGACCAGGAAAACTTCCAACTACAGGTCTTTGAAATGTTTGGAAATTATCTATCTACCTGAAATATATCTCTGTATACCTAGAAAACCTAACTAACATGACTATAAGTTTGACTATTATAGATGACTATCAATCTGTATTTTTCAATTACATATTAATTTTTAAATAAGTTGCATAAACGTATCTTAAACAAGAGTAGAAATATACATACAGTATAAGAAAATTGAATTTAAATTTGTATCAATAAACTAAAATCCATATTAATATAAAATATGTAAGATTAATAGTTTTTTGGATTAAAGTAGATTCAATAATCTAACATTTTATCCTATCATTTCTATATCATACATTTCTATATCATATCCCCCTGTCTTCTTTAGAAAGAGATTGACTATGACCATTAAACATTTATAACCACCCCCCTTTAAATGAAAACAAACATTTACAAACAATATTTTGGGAATTTGGTCATAGTTTTTTATATTACTTCCTGCTGACTGGGGGTGCTGGGGACCTTGAGAAAATTTAGAATAATGGTCAAGTCCTGACTGGGGTATTTTGTGTGGTTGGTCCATCTCATCCAATAGCCTTGAAGCTGTTATGGATGTTGGATCACTTGGGCCATTTTTCCCATCAGAGATCTTTCAAGGGCTCTTGCTTAATCAAACCATGTTAACCTGGAAGGAATCCACAGCTTCTCATCATCTTGGAAACAAAAGCAGAACCTCTCTCCCAAAGCAACATATCCTTAGACTCAAATTTCTAAGTCAAGATACCTTTAAATATATATGTTGGTTTAGCTTAGCAGCCCCCACAATCAGATGTTGCTCTGCAGTTAGCTCATTAACAGTCAAAAAATTAAAAAAAAAAAACAGTAATATACATAATCCAGACTCTCTGTGTATTTTACATCTTTACATGGCTGGCTTATTTGTTTTATATTACTTTTACTGTCTCTTTAAAGACTTTAGGGGCTGGAGAGATGGCTCAGAGGTTAAGAGCACTGACTGTTCTTCCAGAGGTCCCGAGTTCAATTCCCAGCAACCACATGGTGGCTCACAACCATCTATAATGAGATCTGGTGCCCTCTTCTGGTGTGCAAGCATACACATAGAACAGTGTATATATAATAAATAAAATCTTTTTTTTTTTCCTGGTAATCAAGAGAGGTTTATTTCTAAGATAACTTACATACATCCAATAGGGTTTGGTTACAGGATCAGGGAGAGATGAGGTACCATCCAGTGGAGAACTCTGGCTTGGTGGCCCATCCAGTTTCCAGGACTACAAGGTATCCAGAAGGGCCAGACTCAAGTCTTAAGGGGCTTCCTCTCAGCCATGCCCCTGGGGCAGGTCATAGGCAGGTGTGGCAGTTACCTGCTGTCACTCTAGGGGTAGTGTTTCAAGGTCAAAGCTAGAACAGCTACCCACACAGTAGTATCATCCAACAAGGAAGTTTAGTAAGAATTTCCCCTAACAAGACCAAACTTGCTTACAAGATTATGCAACACAAACTGTCACCCAAAAGATTTACCTTCACTGCAGATTGAAATTTGATATACTTTAATTGATAATGATTAAATTTTTATTTTTAAAAGTCAATCCTTTTCAAAGTTGCCCAGGTTAACTGATTTCCCTTTTTCTTTTTTTTTCTTTTTTTTTCCTTTTTTTTTTTTTATGCTGAATGCCGTTTATTGAAGGAGGGAAGAGGTCTTAAATACAGGTTTACAGCATACTGGGAGAACCCCAGAGGGCAGAAGTTCGCTACCATGTTTTACAATCTTGCATCTAAGCTGTTAACGCCCATTATGCAGGATATACAGACAAGGAACTTCCCTTAAGCATTCAGGAGGGTGGAACCTGGCAGAGAATTAGCATACGGAGGATATCAAGGTCAAGGTTAGCAAGCAAGGCAACAGTTACCCAAAACAGGGGCCAGGGCCCTAGGTCCCCCTTTTACTAGAAAATGAACTTCTGACTTAGGTTGTGTGGGATGTCAGCAGGTCACCTTACCCATTATGGAGACGCCTGCCCAGGCCACACAGGCGCTCTGTCTTAGGTTGGTGAGCGCCCCCCAGGCATTACCCATCTTTGAATACTTATTATCATACAGGCTCAATTGTGTGTGACCTGCAGAGTTAACTGCTGCCAAAGATCTCAAAGTGGCGCTGGGCTTGCAATCTGTGTGTTTGACACAGAAAAGACCAACAGAAGTCCTAACCCACCCATAGCCAGTAGGCTAAAGGCAACTGAGCCATTCCCTTCCTTAACGAGCCTTACTGCAAATTGGAGTCCTTGTAAGATGGTATCCCAAAAGCAAATGGAACTTGAGTTTATAAATTTATAATTTTCAAAGCCAATCGAAATGTATATAAGTATTGAATTAAATTTATCATGCCCAATAAAATGAAAGATTAACTAACTGTGGTAGCTACTTTTGCTGCCAGGGTCTCCACTGTGCTAGCTGTAGTAACCAATTATGAAATGGTAATCCCAGAAACAGATGGCTCAGAGGTTAAGAGCACTGGCTGTTCTTCCAGAGGGCCTGAGTTCAATGCCCAGCAACCACATGGTGGCTCACAACCATCTGTAATGAGATCTGGTGCCCTCTTCTGGTGTGCAAGCATACACACAGGAACACTGTATATATAATAAATAAAATCTTTAAAAAAAGACTTTATTTTTTAAAAACTATTTTTTCTATAACTGCTTATACTATTTTTCCTCTCTCTCTCAACTCTACATATATTTTTTAAACACACTGTGACCTGTTTAGAGGTTTTTTTTTTCTGTTTTGTTTTGTTTTCCGAATCTGTCTTTATTTTGTATCTGTAATCCTTTCCTGATCATTGCTTTAAAATGCTAAGTGGGCGTGGCTAGGACCAAAGCAGTGGTTTTGGCTGCTGGCTCCACCCCGTTCGGCTTCCCAACATAGCACAGGTACCCAGGAGAGTCATGTTATCCTCCCAACTCAGGGGTCCATCTGCCATCAGGTAAGGTTCAGCTGGCCCACAAACCTTCATGTCTGTATGAGTAAAAGCTAACACTGTCCCGCATGCAGCATGCTGCGCAGCTAGGAGACACCTCTGTGTACTGGTGCAGGAACCGGCTATGCTGTGCTCAAGCCCAAATGCTGTGGTGTCTCTACCGTGGGGCACATGAGACCAACTAGAAAGCTGTTTTTGGCTCCATTTATGTGTTTTAGAACCCTTTTAAAAAAAAAACTTTCTCAGGTCTTATGTGGAATTCCTGCCCCACATTGGGCACCAAATGTAGCTGAAGGCTTTTCTGTGTCCTGCCTGGGTCCACAGCCGCTTATAAAATATTCACTCAGAGGCTTATAATTGTTTGGGCTGGACAGATGGTTTAGCAGTTAAGAGCACTGACTGCTCTTCCAGAGGACCTGGGTTCAATTCCCAGCACCCATGTGGCAGCTCACGACTGTCTGTAACTCCAGTTCCAGGGGATCTGACACCTTTACAACAATGCACAAAAAAATTAAGTTAAATAAATTACTAAAAAATAATTGTTTGGCTGATGGCTCAGGCTTATTACTGGATAGCTCATACATTTAAATTAACCCATTTCTACTAATCTGTGTATTGCCACATGGCCTGAGGCATACTGGTAATGCTCTGGCATCTTACTCCTCTGGTGGCTGCTGGCATCTCTCTCAACCCGCCCCTTCTTTCTCCCTGTCTCTCTGCTTGGATTTCCCATCTGGCTCTTATCCTGCCTTGCCATAGGCTAAAGCAGCTTTATTTATTAACCAATGGGAGCAACACATATTCATAGCACACAGAAAGACATCTGACATCACTTTTCATGATAGTGAGATGTGTCTCTTCCTGGAAGCACTAATCTATTTTAGAGATGATGAGTATCAAAGAAACTCTGTATGGAGTTTGTTTTCTTTATGGCAAAAGCTAGCCATGTGGGCAAAGAAACTGCCCTTTCCTCAACTGCTGACAGTTACTGCCCAAACTGGACCAGCAGGACACAAGAAAGGTGACTGTTGAATTTTGCTAAAACAAGGTAGGACAATCCTTCAAAATTTCCTGCTTCACAGGAAAGTCTGTCAGATATGCTAGGCTGTAGGCCAAAGATGGATGACCCAACGTTGCAGAGAAACATTGGGTGACTGTCTAGCCAGCCTGATATCCCTGTCATTAGGTAACATTAGGTAATTCTGGAGTCTTTGATAGAATTGAAGTCTAGATGGTCATAGTTACAATTTTTCTTAGTTATGATGAAAGGGTAAGTTAGATACAAAACTTTGGACTCACCAAGATAGGATGGACAATTGAGTGTTTGCTCTGATTTTGTCAAATGCAAATAGACTGGATATTGTAACTGTAATTCTTGCTTGATAACTGTTTTGTTGTATGTAATTTTACTATGTTAAAGTTAAAACCTTCCTTTTGATTAGACAAAATGGGAGAGATGCTGTGGGATGATGATCCTTCCGTATGCTGTGAATATGTATTACTTTCATTGGTTAATAATAAAGCCGTTTGGCCTATAGCAAGGCAGGATAAAGTTAACTGGGACAAATCAAACTGAGGACTGGGATGAAGAGGGGGGATTCAAGAGAGGTGCCAGCCAGCCACCCAAGAAACAAGATGCCAGAGGACTGGTAAAGTCATAGACCAGGTGGCCATACATAGATTAATAGAAGTGGGTTAATTTAAATGTAAGAGTTAGTTAATAATAAGCCTGATCTAATGGCCAAGCATTTTATAATTAATATAAGCCTCTGTGTGATAATTTGGGAAGCGGCTGCTGCGTATTTGGGAGCCCGTGGTTGGGACAGAAAACTCTGCCTCCGTTTACATAAAAGTCCTGATCTAGGGCGGATTGTGAGAAGCCACAAGCAGAGGTAGAAGCATCTAGAAGTTGAGCAATGATAGCAGAACTGAGACTGCAGTTGAGAGACTTGGAAAACTAAAAGCCCTGGCTGATGGTAGAATTTCAGAAGTGCCAATCTAAATCCTGGGCAATGGCTTCTAGCTGATGCCCTGGAGAGTGTTAGACGCCCAGCTTGTGAACCTCCGGAAGTGGGAGCTGCTGACACTGAAGGTGATGCCCCTTTGGCTCGCGATGACGTCTACCCTGAACAGGTCACCCAGCTAGCCGTTTCTGACAGAGATCTCACTTTATGCAGTGTTCGCTTTGGCCTGGTGTAGTCTAAACAGCAAGCTGCCGGTTGGATCTGCAGCAGACAGGAACAGTCTCCCGAATCCTGTGACGTCCAAAGACGGTCCCTTTCCCCACATTCTCCCACAGAAACGTCGCCTCCCCTCTTTTTGTTTGGTTGTTGGACTGTTCTGTTTTCTAAGGATGTTTGTGCTACTGGGTCATTCTCATGACAAAGACATTATTGTGTCAAACCCGGAGTGACTTTGTTTCTATTCTCTGTACCTTCATAGTAACGACTGAAAGGCACAGAAACAGCAACCTCAATCCCCGAAGCCCTTGACACATGGTGACACAATCAACGGCTATCTGCAGGCACTTCACTGCTTTGTACAGTCAGCATATATCGCTTGTGCAATGTGGGCAGGTCAAAAGGGAAGGTACACAGTCTGGGTAGTGGGGCTCAAGCCAGGATTGGATATTTCCTATGTCCGTGAGGTTGATATGTTAACTCTTCACTGAGTGTTGATTCCTAATACATTTCAGCAGGGGATGGAGGCCAGAGCAGGAGAACTCTGCCATATATTCATAAGACTAGAGAAGATGTCAAGTGTGGTGGCACACTCCTTTAGTCCCAGCACTCAGGAGGCAGAGGCAGGCAGATTTGAGTTCAAGGCCAGCCTGGTCTACAGAGTGTGTTCCAGGACAGCCAGGACTACATAGAGAAACCCTGTTTCGAAAAACAACAACAAAAAGATTAGAGAAGATGTTATAGAGATGATATAACAAATTGTCCCCGCTGGGCAGTGGTGGCCCACGCCTTTAATCCCAGCACTCGGGAGGCAGAGCCAGGCGGATCTCTGTGAGTTCGAGGCCAGCCTGGTCTACAGAGCGAGCTCCAGGACAGGCACCAAAATTACACAGAGAAACCCTGTCTCAAAAAAAAAACAAAACAAAACAAAAACAAAAACAAAATTTCTAAAATTCATTTTTTTTGGGCAAGGTCTTCCTTGTAGTCCAAGCTGGCCTTGAACTTCTGGCTACCCACTTGCGTCGGCCTCTTGCATGTTGGGATTACAGATGATTCCAGCCCGTTTTTTGTCTTTTTTTTTTCATTTAAGTGTATATTTTGCTTGCATCTTTATCTGTGTATGTCAGCAGAGGGTGTCAGACCCTCGAGAACTGGAATTAGAATGGTTGTGAGCCACTATGTGGGTGCTGGGAACCAAACCTGGGTCCTTTGCAAGAACAGCAAGTACTCTAAAATGCTGAGCCATCTCTCCAGCCTCTTGGTTTTGCTTTCTTTTGTTGAGACAGGCTTCCAACTCACAGTAATCCTCCTGCCTCAGCCTCCTGAGTCCTGGGATCACAGGCATGGGCCACATCTGGCTTTACAGGCTATTATTAAAACAACAAATCAACAACAGCAGCAAATGCCTGGCACAGTTGATTCTACAGAGGAAATCAACAACCAAGCCTGCTCACACCCGGAGCGGAAAACACGCATTTTCAGCAGGCATGGTTAGAAGTTCTATTTTGCATGTTAGGCATAATTGTAAGGTGAATTACTAAATGTTGAATACAATAAGCAGTAAAAACCACCACTGGAATTTGAATTGGTAAAACAAACAGCTCATTTTGAACACACATACTAATTCTCTTGCCAAATTACTTGCAATTTTCCAGAAAAATTTTGTCTTCCTTCGGGGGTGGATGAAAATCCACAATTCAGCTCAATATCACCATCTAGTGGTGAAATAATTTCATAGCACATTCCCCCCTCAAACTGCTTAAGTAAAAGATCCCGAGAGACCCTAACAGTGTAAAGGAACGACGGAGAAGGAACGGTGGAAAGTTGAAATGTAAATTAAAATCTTTATTGGATAAAAATGTTTTAGGCTAAACAAGACTATAAGCAATCATTATTTTACATCTCTAAGACAGAGCTAAATCTCTAGAAATGCAAAAAGGCCTCTACCTTAAAAACAGCCCCCCGCCCCCAATACATATGATTTGGGATACCAATACATATGATTTGGGATATCCGTCACGTACAACAAATGTACCCTGTACTCGTTTATAATGCTCTAAAGCCCTAACACTAGAGAGAACCACCTGTCCTGGGTTTTGCCAACTTGACAAACAGAATTGCCTGGGAATCTGAACTGAGGAACTGCCTCTGACAGGTTAGTCTGTGGGCATTGACTAACAGGTTAGTCTGTGGGCACTGTCTGTGAGGCCACCCCTGGACAGGCGGCCCTGGGTTATATAAGAAAGCTAGCTGAGTAAGACATGGAAATGGAGCCAGTGAGCAGCGTTTCTGCCTCCAAGTTCCTGCCTGGCTTCCCTTGACGACGGGCTATGACCTGTAAGTGGAGATGAACTTCCTCCTCTCGGCCCATTTCTGCCCAGTCTTCTAACACACCAACACCGACAGAGAATCACACTAGGGCACCATCCAAGAAGACAGACCTAAAACTGATTTAACTTAACCCTGGAAATAGCATCTGCCATAAAAGCCAACACATTTCAGAGCTGATAGGTATTAACAAGATTTGCCTCAGGGTGTCTGTGGAGATCTGAGCTCTGGTGGGCCCTTTTGTGATCTCTCCTTTGGAGTCTTCATTTTGCTCCACAGGGAGTATGGGAAACCCTGATCCAAAAGGTCTTATGAAAACACTGCAGCTTTCAGTAAAGTGTGAGAAGCCACCAAAAAGAGGAGGCGCTCACCTAGAGGTCAGATAAACACACCGAAAAATGCTGCGGTTTATTTGGGTACAGCGGGTCTCTCCAAGCATCAGAGCATATAGGCTGGCCCTTTGTCCCAAAGGTATTTCGGAAGGGTGGCTTATTTCTTTATTGTTGATTATTATTTTTGGTGGGTGGGCATGTGTGCCACAGAGCACACTTGTTAGAGAATAACTTTGTGGACTGGATTCTCTCACCTTTATGTGAGCTCTGGAATTGAACTCAGGCGGTCAGGTTCATGTGGCAATCGCCTTTACACGGTGAGCTGTCTCACTGGGCCAAAGGTTGCTGTATTATACCTCAATAATTAAAATGCATAGACTATGTGGGATGCAAAGCAGGAAGTTTCCCATATCTACTAGAGGGAGAAAATTCGTAAAAATTTTTGAAAGACTAAAAATATTTGATTTAACAGTTGAGTACTAAAAAATGAAATTGGTAAAAATATCTATATTGCGCCCTTTATACTAAAGTGCTTCTGGCCGTGATATGTAGGCACCTAAATCTGTTTTGTTTGTTTCCAATTCCACAATGATATTTGTAGTGTGAAAATGTGCCACTAACTGTCTAGACACTTTAATATTGACTTTTGGGAGCGCAGTGGACGCTGGCTACATCACTGAGAAAACCCCCGGCTTAGCACTTATGCGTATCTTCGCTGCTAAAATGGAGTTTCTTTCTCTTTCTTTCTTTTTTTTTTTTTTTTTGGTTTTTCGAGACAGGGTTTCTCTGTGTAGCCCTGGCTGTCCTGGAACTCACTCTGTAGCCCAGGCTGGCCTTGAACTCAGAGATCTGCTGTCTCTGCCTCCCGAGTGCTGGGATTAAAGGCGTGCGCCACCACGCCTGGCTTAAAATGGAGTTTCAATAATGCACTTAGAATTGATTCTCTTTTGCTTGCTTTCTGTTTTGGTAGCAGGAATTCATTTCTCATGTTGCTCCCACATAAATGACAGTGGGCGCCAAGGTGCCTGTCTCTGGGCACCACTTGATAAAGGGCAGTGAGGAGCCAGCTTTGACAGGAGTCGATGGCCCGCACCGCGGCGGCCGTCTGTCACTCGTCATCCTCCCCGTAGTACCGGTTTCTCTTGATCTGTTCCTCTACAGACAGCTCTCTGACCACGTCCCCCTCCCAGAACCCGACATCTTGAGATTGTTGATTCTGGGTAGTGAATTCTTTAGTAGGAGTGGTGTCTACAAAGCCGGACCAACTTGGAGACTTGGGTTCTAGTGGAGACTGCTGCGCGAGGTCATTGCTATCATCCTCATCTAGGTTTGCTCCATTTTCTATGAAATTCTCACTCTCCGGCTCCAAACTGTGAACGCCCTTGCTCCTCCTCATGGCTTCGTCCCCGGTGGAACCCTTGCTCTGCCTGTGTGATTTTCCCACACTCCCATTCTTCTCAGAGGCTTGGGCGTCCTCCGTTAGTTTTCTTTCTGTTACTATCCCTCCTCCAAACTCCTCACTCTGCTCCGACATGCTCCACCTTTTCCTAAGAGGTGACGTCATCTTGGGGCTCTTGATGGAAGAGGTTCGAAATGAAGCCGCTACAGTGAACGGGCGGCTCCTCTCCTTCAGGGAAGAAGATCGCCTCAGCTTCTTCAGGTCCAGATCTACATCCTCGGGAGCCTCTGTCTTGCTGGTTTCGTCCTCAGGAGGCCACTTGGGCTTAGAGACTTTGAACCCTTCCTCCATGGTACTTCCCGAACTGCCAAGCTCCACTGGGGGCGGCCAGGCGATCCTCAGCTTCTTGGTCTCAGCTGGCTTATCTTCCTTCTCCCTCTGAGAAGAGGCCTTGGCTTCCATACTTGCAGCCAGGACACCCACCTTGGCGATGGGGGCATCTTCTACCCCGGGGCTATGGGGGGTCTCCCCTGCATTTGGAGGCTGGGCTGGTCTCTCTAGGGTTTCTTCATTTTCACTTTTGCTTGCCCAAAGATCCTTATGTGGTCTGTGCCCAAAGCCTTCGTCGTAATTGCCCTTAGACTTAAAGAGTTGATTGAAGTGAGGTTTACAATAGATTCGTCCATGTAACGATGCGTATGTTCCTAGACTGTCATCAAAAGAGGAAACAAAGTCAGGGAATCTTCCTTTATACTCTCCTTTATATCAGCAGGCTTCAATCTAGTAGTTCCAGTATTTTCCAAAGATGGTGAGAAACTCTCCTCCCCCATTTTGGGTGAGCTATATCCCCAGTCCTAGGAAAATATCTTTAAAAGCACATAAATGACTTATCATGATACCTCTCTCTCCTCTCTCTTCCTCTCTCTCCTTCTCAAGACAGGGTTTCTCTGTGTAGCCCTGGCTGTCCTGGAACTCACTATGTAGACCAAGCTGTCTACAGGTTGGTAGAATATTATTTCAAGGTGTATTACTTTTGTTTATGCTCTGGAATGTTTGTTTAATGATGCAAAGATGCGTCTGATTAAATAAAATTCACCTGCAGTCAGGAGGCTGAGTCAGCAACTGGCTGACAGGAAGTGGTAGGGAGGAGCCGGGTGAGAAAGGGTTTATAAGGAGGGGCGAGGAGAAGCATGAGGGCTTTTTAGAGGACGCAAGCAAGGAGAGGAGGTGAGCTACTTGCTATTCAGCCTCTGAAGAGCAGAATTCCACCTTAACCTTTGAATCTTGGGTGCTTTAGTTAGGTTCCTTTTGTAGCTTTGTGAGAGTTGGAGCCTGAGGGAACAGATTTCCCACCGGCTACGGCCCTTAGTTGCAGTTGCTGATTCAGACAGCTGTGGCCTAAAAGGCAGCAACCATTTAAAAAAAGGACAAGGCTGTCCTTGAACTCACAGAGATCCACCTGCCTCTGCCTCCCAAGCCCTGGGATTGAAAAAAAGGTGTGTGCCACCACTGCCTGGCATACCTTACCCTCTTTTAAGAGTTTTTTTTTTTTTTTTTTTCTGGGCAGGGCCTGTATCACTATATAACCTGGGCTGACTTGAACTTGAAATCCTTCTGTTTCAGTCTCCCGAGCACTGAGGTCACAAGTGTGCAGCACTAATAGTTGTTTTTTAATCTTTACACAAACATGTTCACTCCCTGGGCTAAATCCTCACTGGGTTCTCTCCTTACCAACATGCAATTCCTCATTTTCAAATGATTTCATTCTCCTCTGTCCAAATGTTTAAAAGTCACTTCTCCTGTAAGTCTCCCCTAGGTAATCCTGCTTAGCTCTGATCACTCAGACATTTATTTCCTCAGTATTTATGACCTGTAACTCCGACCCTTTTCTTCCTGGCTCCTCATTTGTACTGACTTTCAAAGCGCAACCCTGTAAGAATGGATACAATGCGCTGTGAACATTTGTACTTAGTGTCTGATCCTGACTGGATAGAAGCAAGCCGTGGCTGATAGGAGAAGGAGCCAGGAGACATGCCTTACCCATTTTAACTTTTTTTCAAAGTTAGAATCTCACTATGTAGACCAGGCTAGACTTGAAGTCACAGAGATCCACCTGCCTCTGATCTTGAGTGCTGGGATTAAAGGTGTGGGGCCACCATGCTCAGCCCACTGTAATGGCTTTTAAAGGATCATAACAGGGTCTGGAGAGGTTAAACACTGGCTGCTCTTCCAGAGGACCCAGCACCCACATGGCAGTCAGCAACCATCTGTAAGCCCAGTTCCAGTTCCAGGGGATCTGATGCCACCTTTTAGCCTTTGCAGACATACCTGCAGGCAAAACACTCAGATACATATCAAAAATATTAAAGGGCCACAGCAATGGCAGCATTCCCCCCAAAGGGATACATGTTTCGTTGAAAAAATTAATTCAAAGCCAGTCGGTGGTGGCGCAAACCTTTAATCCCAGCACTCTGGAGGCAGAAGCAGGTGGATCTCTGAGTTCGAGGCCAGCCTGGTCTATAGAATGAGTTTCACAATAGCCAGGGCTACACAGAGAAACTCTGTCTTGAAAAACCAATCAATCAATAAATTAATTAAAAAAATTAATTCAGTGGGCAGAAAAAGAAGTAAAGAGTAGAGATCCCAGAGGCCGATTTTAGTGCATTGTAAGGAGCGTTGCCTAGATAGAGCTACCACTGGGTCCAGTTGTGGTCAGGTACAAACCCCATAAGTACCCTGCCGATGCCAGGATGTCGTTCAAGAGTACTCAAGGATACTTTCTTGGGGAGGAAAGATGGAGAAAGCAACATCTTGGATACTCCCTTCTCCAAAACTATGCAATTGAAATTAATTAATGTGAAACACTTCCCCAACCTGCCATATGGATAGTTTTGAGTCCCTTCCTTTCTCCCCACCTCTCTCCAGCACGGGGATTGAACCCAGGGATTTATGCTACACATTCTACCCCTGTGGTACATCCTTGGCCCTCTTTTTCACTTTGGGTGACATGGTTTCACTAAGCTGCTCAGGCAGGCCATGATCTTGAGGTCTTCCTGCCTCAACATCCCACTGTAGCTGGGATGCCAGGCCCACGTCATGCCTTGGGATTCAAGTTTATGGTTCTACGACACCACAGGAAAACATTCTACTGAAGTTGGTGATGGGTGAGGGGCCTCAGTAGCAGTTCCTAGTATTTTAGGGTTCAGTTCTAACACACCAGAGCATCAAGAAGTCCCCAACATCATCATCATCATTCTGTATGACAGAGCTGTCACTAAACAGAGCTTTTACTCTACCAGGAGCCCCAGTACCAACAGCACCTTCCATGCTCGTGTGCCAAAAGCCGGGGTCCCTCTGAGCTCCACTGTGCAGACAGAGGCCTGTTGGGGGCTGACGTACCTAAGTTTGTTGTTGCAGTAAGAGCAGCGGAAACAGCTGATGTGAAACACCTGCTGGTTGGCCAGGAGCCGCTCCATGGGGTACACGGTCTTCTGACACTCCACACAGATCTCTTTGGCAGGTGCCTGAAACTTCTGGAGAAGGGAAGCAGACAGTCTCAGCATCTGAAGCGATGCCTTGGTACTCTGCTGAGATGGGCCTAGGGTTTAATTTATCTAAGGGCCATTCTCCTAGGAACCACGCCTGCTCAGGTTCCACCAGCTGACTTGGTAGAACTGGGAGGCTCTCTTGAATTTCCGTACCAAATTGTGTGGCTGCCCTGAGTGCAGAAGCCTTTCTTTGAGGTCAGGTGGGTTTGGGCTGTGTTGCAGAGCAAGGTGTACACAAGCTCACACACACACACACACACACACACACACACACACACACACACAC
>CABHPH010117295.1:0-16226 GCA_902168325.1 Peromyscus nudipes | reverse complement strand
GGGGGCACCTGAGGGTTTTCCTGTGAAGAGAGTCGCAGCATAAACACCACTCACTACAGTTGTATGGCCCCTGGGCAGCCCACACATAAGCACCCACGGGCAGTGCCAGGAGCACAACACACAAGACCACAGTGACATGCAAAAGGCGCTCACGACCCTCCAGCCCACCACTGTCTTTGCCTGTCATGAAGACCACACACTGGCCCTGGTCTGGAGGCTGACTCCTCAGGCTGAGGCATGCTTTATATTTTGTAGCAGGGAGGAGGTCATCCACGGCATATGTGTTGATTCCAGGGCCTATGTGGACCACTTTCTTCCTGAAAGCTTCATCAGATTCAATGTAGAGGGTGAACCACTGCTCCTCTGGGATGCTGGCCACTGTGAGCCACTCCAGCACGATGCCATGTACCGTCTGCTTGACGACCCGTAGGTCAACATAGGCACTGCCTTCTGAGGAGATGGAAAAAGAATGCAATCCAGGCATAGCCTGGGCAGGCTGGATGTAGAGTGAGATGACAAGGGAACTTCTGCCAATGGAGTTGAAGGCCACACAAGTATAATTACCGCTGTCTATCTGATGAGCTGCTGGAATGACAAGCTGGGACAGAATGGTATCTTCTGCAATTGATGAGGCCAACACTGGGTGAAAAGAAGAAAAAACCAGCTGTGCATTTCTTTGATAGATAACTGGGAAGTTCTAGCAATGTTAGGTCTTGTGTTAAAAGGATGGTTACTATTTATTAAGCATGTATCTGTGTCAGGGGCTATCTTTCTAGAAACTCTATGGGGTAACCACTTAATTTGCATATAAGACATTGAGGGTTGGAGTAGCTGATCAACTTTTCCATAATTGTTCACAAACCACAATTATATAGAGCCCATTCGTTTATCAAAGGAGGTCATATTCTTTTAACATTAGCAGTGCCCACTTTGGCCTTGCTGAGCCTAATACCATGGCTTAAGGAGATTTTTCAAAATGGGGTGATTAAGAGATATTGTGAGCTCCAAATGAGTTCTTACTTCCCAGATGTGCCTCAGAACCTGGAAATCAAATACCCGGGCTCCCACCTCTTTCAAGTATATGGTCCTGGGCAAAGTATTTAAGTTTTCTTAGCCTCAATCTCCTTGTCAAAAAAATGAGATGTCATGCACTCCACAAGTTTTATAGAAAACATTAGTAAGTCTTACCTGTTAATATTTCTGGGAGGCTAGATATAGCACAGTATTAAGAGTAATTATCGTGGGGCCAGCAAGATACCTTAGCAGTTACGGATTTGATCCCTAGCACTTACATGGTGGCTCATAGCTACGTTAAACTCCAGTTTTAGGGGATCCAATGCCCTTTCTGGCCACTGCAGGCACTAGGCATGTATGTGGTTCACAGACGTACATGAAGGTAAAACACTCCTTGGGCAGCCTAGTTTTATGTCAACTTGACACAAGCTAGAGTCATTGGAGATGAGGGATCTTCAATTGAGAAAATGTCTCCATAAGATCAAGCTGTAGGCAATCCTGAAGAGCATTTTCTTTTTCTTTTTTTTTTTTTTTTTTTTTTTTTTTTTTTTTTTTTGGTTTTTTGAGACAGGGTTTCTCTGTGTAGCTTTGCACCTTTCCTGGAGCTCACTTGGTAGCCCAGGCTGGACTCGAACTCACAGAGATCCGCCTGGCTCTGCCTCCCTAGTGCTGGGATTAAAGGCGTGCGCCACCAACGCCCAGCCTGAAGAGCATTTTCTTAATTGGTAATCAATGTGGGTGGGACCATCCCTGGGCTAGTGGTCCTAGGTTCTATTAAAAAAGCAGGCTGAGCAAGCCATGTGAAGCAAGCCAGTAAGCAGCACCTCTCCATGGCATCTGCACCAGCTCCTGCCTCCAGGTTCCTTCAAACCCTGTTTGAGTTCCTCTCTTGACTTCCGTCATTGATTAGCAGTGATGAGGAAGCATAAGCCCAATAATCCCTTTCCTCCTCAAGTTGCTTTCATCATGGTGTTCTATCACAGCAACAGTGACCCTGACTAAGACGCTATACACATAAAATAAATAAATAAAACATTTTTAAAACAAGCAATGGTAGAGCATCTCTGGAAACATTTCTTGATTTTAAAAGAAAACTACAATGATGAATCATGTCCTTCTCTGCTGTTAGCATTTAACCCCCAAGTCCATAGGGTAAGATCAAAATAAAGAGAAAAGTGAAAAATTCAGTCAATTGTGTATTTTTTAACCACCTGGGGGTTCATCATTTATGATAACTGACTGCACTGCACCCCTCAAATTTTACTCTGTTTCAACTGTTCTAGACAGAGGAAGAGTTAAGAAGCTACAAATGTCCTTAGCTTCAACATGCTCCTGGGGAGTCCTTGCCTGGCTTTGGGAAATGTTGAAACCTACTCCAAGAAAGGAGGTGCAATATTAGGTCCCAGTTTTGGGCCCCTGGAAGTCATTTCCTCCCCATAGGCCCTATTATAATTTTCAGCTAATATTGAATCAAATATTCAGTTGGTATGGAGGACTTGCTATCCTTATCTTGTGGGGGACCACTCAAGGGGGACACCACAGGAGTACATATGTAACAATGCATATTATTGGCCCTGGACTCACTGAGTTCAAATCTCCAGGGCGGGACCTTATAAATATTATTTCAAATAAGCACCCCACATGATTCTGGTGACATATGGTAGAATAAGTTCTAGTTAGAAATTTTAGAATTCTAAAATGTCAATATTATGCTCTTTGTCTAGAAGGTTCTCCCAAAATTTATTTGTTCATATGTAATTCTATTAACATTTACATGCTATATAAAATCATCAGCCCCAGTATATTTGTTTACATATGAGATCTGCATGTACCCACTTTAAACAGTGCTAATAGTAGAATGCTATCTTGGACTCTTTTTTGTTCTGAATAGTTAATGCACATATATGTCTATCTTACCTGCACCCATCCTTTATGACAGGCACAGTTTAAACCTCTGCAATGAGACAGTGTCACAGACACATCTCTACACTGCCTCCCCCATATATTTCCAGAGAGTACATGTGGCTTACCATCAAATTCTCTCCACGTGCTCAGAGGATACTTCCATGCTATGCTTGGCAAGGGACTGGCTTGTGCCAAGCATTGCAGGGTCCCATTCTTTCCTACCTGGATAGTAATGTTGGTACTTGGGGTTGAGATATTTGGCTTCATACAAACACCAAGCTCAGTCTCATGTAAAAGCCGTCCTGCCTTAGAGACAGGGCCCTGGCATATCAGGTAAGAATTCACCAGGATGAATGGGAGACCAATGGACTTGACAAACTGAACAAGCCCCCTTAAACGACAGTCACATACCCAGGGATTATTGTGCAGTGCCAACACCATGCTGGAGAGAATTTCAGCTCCATAACCATGCTGCTGGTGTTTCTGATAGACTGGCCAGTTCAAGAAGACACCCTTGGATACAACTGTCAGCCTATTGGAGGATATGTCAAGATATGTCAGGTTGGCTAGGAACTGAAGAGCCAATTCAGGGAGTGCATCAATCCTGTTGTGTTTGAGATCCAAGACCTGTAGGAGAGGGGTGGTACGGAACGCTGTCCATGGTACTGAACGGAGTTTGTTCCCCTCCAGTCTCAGCTCTCTCAGCTGTGGCAGATTCTCCAGGGCGCCTAGGTGTATCACAGTGACATTGTTAAAGTTGAGCCAAAGGTATTCCAAGGTACTCATGTTGGTGAAAAACCCCTGGGGAAGTTCAAATAAGGGTGAGTTTTCAATTCTCACTTGCTTGAGTTCTTTGGGAAAGTTGCCTGGAATCTTTCCCGAAGACATAGACATGCACTGTAGACTCCTGTATAAGAAAGCAGAAAACTATGATAAGCATCAGGGGACCTAGAAGCTGTATTGGGTGGATATCATCATTAGACATGGGGATTAAATAAAAAATAATGAACTTGAACTAAAAGTGATTGACATTGGTAAAAACATTCTGCTCAGTAAACTCCAGAACCAACTAGAATGAATCCCACGGAGATTTAGCTGATTTCCTACAAGCTCTAAGCCTGGGTCACTCCATATCACTCCAGAAGACAGCCCACTCCCCCCTCACCTCTATCACCCTCTGGAATCCTGTCAGCACAGCGCACCTGCCGAAACTCTCCTCTGAGCAGATACACCCTGGCAGACAGAAAGACTGAGCTGCATGTGTATCCCAAGAGACCAGAACTTGCAAGAAACAGTAAAAAACAAAAGCCATATTTATCTGTAGGCAATACCCTGTGTGTTTTGAGTAGGTATGGTCTCAGCTTCTGAGTAGCAAATCCTATTATTGGTAATCCATGAAGATGTAGGTCAGCACAGCAGCACTAAAGCCCCGAATGCTCTGAGGTCTGTTACAGTCCAGCTCCCAGGCTCAGGCTAAGCCCATGTGGAAGGAGTTGGGCCTCTTAATTTTTTTTTTTGAGATAGGGTTTCTCTGATTAGCTTTGCGCCTTTCCTGGAACTCACTCTGTAGTCTAGGCTGGCCTCAAACTCACAGAGATCCACCTGCCTCTGCCTCTGCCTCCCGAGTGCTGGGATTAAAGGCGTGTGCCACCACCACCCGACTGGGCCTCTTAATTAAAGTGAGAAAGTCCATCAAGTTCTGGTTCTTGAGTTTCAAAAGAGAATTATAGAACAGACATCAAGTTCTATTTTGCTTCTACCTTCTCTCAGCCTCTTACAAAGAATCTAGGGGAAATAATCACATGTTGCAATCCCGAGCACCACCACTCAGGACTTGGCCAGAATGCATCTCATACTTCCTAATTCACAAATAAAAGCCAAATTCTAACTATTTTCTTGAAGGGAAAGCAGATGACGAGCAACAAAGCAATTCTGTGATTCTGTCCCTTGCTTGTTGTCTGTCAGCACCATGGGTGATGTGCTTAGTCATACTTCTACTATGTTATGACAGCTGCTTCTGCGACTCATATCACTAGAATCAGAGATGCATCAGGATGCCCTTTCCCATGGAAGTTTAAAAACATAAAGCCAAAGCTTTGGGGTCTGGGGTATGAAGCTTAATGGCATATCTTTTCCTTGACTTTCCCAAAACACTGCCTCACACCAAAAAGATCAAATTTCAAGCTTGTAAATGTTATCTATGGTAATCCATATTACTAGATCACTCTTCAGTCATACAATATTTATTGTTTATTCACTGTAAGCCATGTTTGCCAGGCATGATGGTGGTGAGAAAAACTGCTATAGAGATTTCCTCATTTAGTCTTCTTTGTGTTTATGCTTCCGAGTCTGAAGGTTTGGGAAATACCTTTTAACCTGTGAGCCTCTGTTTCTCCTCTACGGAATGAGAATATTAATAAACATAAAATACGTGCAGGAAATGTTTAGATTAATTATGATGCCAAGCACACAGTCGTTGCCCAATAATTTACCCCTGATAATGACAGAGTTTAGATGAGCAGAAGGATCAACTTTCTCATTAACTGGGGCCACTGCAAGAAAATACCAAAATTCCATGAGTTCTTGTTAAAACTCATAATATACGTTATACCCTACAAAAGGCTTCAGTGAAAGCAAATCCGCTCAGTAGCTAACCAGTAAGGGGAAATGGGTCACCAGCTAAGCTGCTTACATCCCAGGCCTTCCACTCATGCCAGATGCATTCGCTGGAATTCCTAGGCAATCTAACTCATACGTCTTTGCAATTCCTTTCAAGGTTAAAAAAAAAAAAAAACAAAGTGGGAGTGTGCTGTGGACACAAAGTCTAGGTGAGATATGCTGCTGTCATTACATTCAAAAGATGAGGAGGTGATCCTCAGCTGGAAGGAGTGATTTCACAAAGCAAGGTCCTTCCCAAAGCAGCACACATCCAGCGGCAGGCTGGAGAGGATATCAGTATCTGGCCAGTTTGACCTCAAAGAGTCAACATGAAGTGATTTTTATTCCAGAACCCTCTGCCAAGTTTTCCAGGACTTAGGCTTACTTCATGGGACTCTGCAATTCAATGGATGGGTATCTGAGAGCCCAAGCAAATTCCTCTTTCCTCTTATACCCAAATATAAAAGCCAAAAAAAACCCTCCCTTTCCTACAGTGTCTTCTCTGTCCACTCCATGTGTTACTTACCATAAACTCAGACCTATTCACTTTCCTAGACGTTGTCTTAGAGCTTGTAAGGAATGTCTACTGCCATGTCATCTTAGGAATCGCCTGGGTCATTCAGCTCTGCAATTTCTCTTCTGATCATCATCCCCTTATTTTACAAAGAGGCATAGGAAGTAGCTGTGGGAAGAGTAGAGAGGGAACAATTAAAGCTAGCTTGGTGGCAACTCTGGCACTCAGCAGTAACTGTAGCCAAGTCAGCCTTGGTAAGTAGCAGTCCATGTTGTCAAGTCCATGGCCATAATCTCCATCTCTGCCACCATGGCCACTTTGGTCGTGGGCTAACAGAACAGGTCATCTTATTTACTTAGTTATTGAACTCTTCCTCTGCTGAAGTTACCTTCTGATGAGCATTTATATGGGTAACAAGTATCTTCACATTCTTTACTCATTTGAAGAGATCTATCCACATACTTCGTCCTCAGATGTCTTTTTCACCAATTTTCTAATCACGTCTAATCTAAGTCCCTGACCATTCAGCCAATCCATTGGCTACAGCCCATGAATCAGTGAACATTCATACATCTGGCCATTTCCAAAGAGTCAATGAACAATCATACATTTGGCCATTTCTCTTGTGGACAAAAATGTAAGACTATGTGCACTGCCTGAAGTTCTACACATCGTGAAGGTTTCCCTTCACTGATGTCTTTTAGGGTTGTCCCAGAAAAGGATTGTAATGCTGCAGCTATCCACTTCTGGATGGTGCAGGCTGTGGTCCAGCTAGTCCAACCAGCCAGCGATCTGATAACAAGTTAACTGCATTGGATCACTTCTTCCATGTAAAGGACTTTGTATTATTCTGGTTATAGGTTTGCCTTTCTTGTACATAATGCTTCTGCCAAAACCACCATCAATTGACTTACTGAATGCCTTATCCACCACCATGGTATTCCACACAGTGTTGCTCTGAGCAAAGAACTCACTTCACCTGCAGAGAAGAGCGACAATGGGCTCATGATCATGGAATCCACTGGTCTTACCCTGTTCCCCACCATCCTGAAGCAGCTGGCCTTTTGAAGACACAGGTACAGCACCATTAGGTGGCAGCAGCCTGGAGGGCTGTGGCAGGGGTTCTCCAGAAGGTGGAATATGCTTTGAATCAGTGTTAAATATGTGGTATGATTTCTTCCATAGCCAGAATGAATTATGGGGTGGAAAAGGGCGTTATTCACTCGCTATCACCTCTAGTGACTCACTAGAGAAAAATTTCCTTCCTGTTCCTGTGACCTTAAGTTCTGCTGACCTAGAGGTTTTGGTTCCAAGAGTTCCAGTGCTCCTGCCACGAAACACAAAAAAAATTCCACTTCTCTTATAATGCAATATCAATTAAGAGAATATCAGTGCTTATCATATTTAATTTTTGAAATACCAAAAGAGTGTCTCTCAAGGGACATTGCCACTTATTCTAAAATTTATAATGTGTTTGCAATTGTATGAGAGATAATTATATCATGTTAGACATAATTATGACCTGGTTATTGTTTTCATTTGGAAATTAAGTATGACATAAGGAGGTATGATTGCGTGTCAAATTGACTAAGGGTGGACTTGTGATGGCTAGTCTCAGTTGTCAACTTGATTAATCTGGAATTAACTAAAACCTAAGCAGCTGGGTACACCTGTGAGGAATTTTTCATTCATTAAATCATCCCAAATGGGGCCAGGTGATGGTGGCACATGCCTTTAATCCCAGCACTCAGGAGGCAGACGCAGGAGGATCTCTGTGAGTTCAAGGCCAGCCTGGTCTACACAGAGAAACCCTGTTGCGAAAAGAAAAAGAAATCATTTGAAGTGGGAAGACTCATTTTTTTTTTCTTCTGAGACTGAGTTTCTTTGTGTAACAGCCCTGACTGTCATGGAACTCGATTTGTAGACCAGGCTGGCCTCACAGAGATCTGCCAGCCTCTGCCTCCTGAATGCTGGAATTAAAGGTGTGAGCCACCACTCCTGGTGGCAGGAAGCCCAGTTTTAACCTAGAACTTTCTTTTAAGGTGGGAAGATCCACCTTTAATCTGGGCCACACCTTCTGCTGGCAGCCTATGTAACAGACATGAAAGAAGAAACTTGGCTCTCTTTGCTGCACCCTCCATGGCAAGTCCATTCCTTCAGTGGCATTGGAACCTACTTCTTCAGGATTCCAGCATATGCTGAAGACCAGCTGAGACATCCAGCCTTGTGGACTGAACAACTGCTGGATTCTTGGATCTTTCATTGATAAGCAGCCATTTTTAGGATAACTGGACCACAGCCTGTAAGCCATTCTAATAAATACCCTTTCTATATCTATCTAGATATATTTATTAGAATATGTATGTGTATATATATATAGACATAGTTGATATACAGACTCATTCTATAAATTCCATTTCTCTGAAGAACCCTGATTAATACAATTACTTGGTTAGTGTTGTTGTTTAGCTTAATTAACGTGCTGCCAAATGTAGTCATGAGACCCTGATATCAAAGAAGAGAGGATCTGAGGGTATTTCATCTTTATTTCCCCTCTGAAGGAGGCTTTTAAGAACTTGGATTGTAGAATTCTCTTAAGAGATAGTTTTTGGAGAATTACTGTGTGATTGCGGCGTAGATATAAATTGCTATGGGAGACAGTTCCTTTTTACCTGAACAGACTTCCAATAAAAGAATATCCTATTCAGCTGGAAAGTGCCCCTACTCTCCAATATTAGCCACTCTGAGAAAGCCTAGAGCAGTCAGAACTGGGTGAGCCACCAGGTAGCAGATAGACACACTCCTCTGTTTTCTCTAGGTAAAGTCTTCGCCCTTTCTATCTTTTTTGTTTTTTTGAGACAAAGTTTCTCTGTGTAGTCCTAGCTGTCCTAGAGCTTGCTCTGTAGACCAGGCTGGCCTCAAACTCATAGATGTGCCTGCCTCTGCCTCTGTGTGCTGGGATTAAAGGCGTGCGCCACCATTGCCTGGCTTCCCTTTCTACCTTTTGACGACAATGTCTAAGACAGCCCCTTGGCCACTCATGCTGTGTTGGATCGCAGTGAGAGAAATGCAAAAGACCACGTTTCAAAGCTCCCTTGAAATAGTCAAGCCATGGGACCCATATTCTGGCCACTGAGATGTTGTTAGAAGTAATGATGTTTGAAGACCCCCTCCATGATTCTCTAGATTTGTTTTATTTCTCCTTGTTGAGGTAACTGTTGCTATTCCGGATGGTGGGGTTTCAATCAGCCTATGTTTTTGAGTAAGTGAAGTAGACCCCTCCCTCCACCATTCCCCACTCACCCAGTGAGCAGACTGCTAGAGCAAGAATGACTCATTATGTGCTAAGCTGCTGAAGCGTGGAAGCTGCTGCCATAGCATAAGCTGGATATGTCCTGCCTACAATGCCCTTGCAAGTCAACAAACGCTCAAGTGCCTGGGAATTGATGCTTATCTTCAGTAGATTCAGCTCTAGCTAAACAGGCTCTTTGGGTCCCTTGATTAACAGCCTAGCTTGACAGCTTACATCCTCTTTCCAGCACATAATTTGGTTTTGCCTTTTTGTATCCTGCAATGTGGAGAGGCAACTGAGAACAAGTGACTTGGGACATACCACCTGTGTAGGCAGGAGGAATACAACCACGCTGTGGCCTGGAGAATATATAACAGAGATGCCATGAAACCATGTAAACTGATTGACATTGATTTGCAACTCCTAAACTAGCTACCCAGGGGCAGTGTACCGCAGGATCACCATAGCCCAGGTGGCAGCTGGCCTTTAGTACAGAAAGACCAGGAACTGTTTTTCTAGGCTATTCAGAGAACGTCCAGTTTTCAAAGAATGAGTTATACTAAAAAGTTAATATGTAAACCAGATACCATTTATTTATTCATTTGCCAGAGGAGTTTGTTTTAGTAACATAAATACTCATGAGAACAATCCAGAGTGATTCTTCCCTATAAGAGAAAAACCAGGAAAAACAGAACACATAAAGGAAAGCTGATACATGGACATTAAGAGGCCAGCATCTTGTAGGCAATAATCACCCACACCCTGAAGGTAGTCCTACTGGATTTTGATTCCCACCCCCACTCTCTCACATTCTCCTCTCCTTCCTCCTCCTGTATCTCTTGGTCAATATTGGGTATACTAATTTTATTTTTTGCTTTCAAGTTCCTGATTTTGTTCCACAAAGTTCAATAAAGCTAATTGGATGTTGTCTCCAGTTTGCCATCTGTTCTTGTAAACATTTTATTGGATCGTATCCATGCCCATTAATTCACATATAGTCTATATTTGCTTTTCCTTTGTTCCATTAGCAATGGCAGAGCCTGTGATATTTATTACCTAGTTTTGTTTATAAAAAATTATGTTGATCTCTGATGCAGACACGGCCATTACTGTCCAACCAAAAAACTTTTTTTGCTAATGGTGATGACTCACAAGTCATAATCAAATGCAACCTTCAGGGGCAGGGGACAGAAAAACATCCAAGTTCAGTGAATCTATGGTCATGCGCACATATGTTCTTGTGGTTCTGATTCCAGGCTTTGGAGGCTGCCAATATTTATTTTTCAAAGTAAACGTGCTGTGGACTGCACTTCAGAGATTAATACTGAATAACGACATTAGGATATGGATTCCAAAAGATACTCTATCTCTCCCTTGTATATAGATTTAGTTCTTTGGCTCTTAATTCTGTAAAATCAAATATCCTGGCCTCCAGAATGGGCTGATAGGAACATTTCGTGAAGTCTTTTGCAAATAGGAGGGAGATTTATATCTAGTCAACATTCACATGATGTGAATTATCTTGTGTGGTACTAGTTAAATGATTTTCTTGGATCACTTCTGACTCTGAAAGTCTATAGTTGTTACCAAAAGACTTGATACCCATCTTCTCTGTAGACAAGGGATAAATGGAGGTCTTCTGCTAGGAACATCCACTCACTCCTGTGCATAAACATCCCTACTGTCTCTGCCTTTGGCAGAACTCAGCAGGAATTCTCTGAAGTAGTCTGCCAGGTGACCAGGGAAGCTCCTAGATCCTCTCTAAAACCAAGAAAAATTCAGAAATCATTGTAAAGGCTGCTCCATGGGAATGGGCTGGGTGTGAGACAAGATTGGTATGACAGTTCTCTCTGTTGTAGATGATTCTTGGCTCTCTCCAGGCATACTGAGAACAAAAGAGCAGTATTCTTGAGAATTCATTGCAGAAAAAAAAGATTATCTCCAGGCATCCCAAAGGTTAAATGTTAGAATTCAATAAGGGGGCGCAATATGGATGAGGGGTGTGTGTGTGTGTGTGTGTGTGTTTGTGTGTGTGTGTATGTTAAAAAACATGGCTATGTATAGAAAGACTGTGTATGTCTATGAGTTGACTTGAATGCAACCATAAAGGAATGTAGAGAGTGGTAAGGACTTTCCAGAAGAACCAACTGCCCAATTGCTAGGTCCAAAGCTAGAGCTGCCACTCCCCAGTGGCAGTACTATAGTGAGCCATATAGTAAATTTGTTTCACAAATGTTTTGTCTCCCATTATCATCTTCAGAGGATTAGTGTCTTTGCTTGCCTTGTTAAAGTTGCGTTTGGCCATGAGACTCTCTTTGGCAGATACAATATGGGCAGAAGCAGCAATGTACCAATCTCACACTAAGACATTGAGAGGTATTGCATGATTTTACCATTCCTCTTATGCCATCTGAGAAAAGTCTGCCCCAAGTAGCCACTGTTACACTCCACCTCTGGGCCCCGATGGGACGCACACAGCAGAGCCATGACAGTCAATGTACAAACACATCGTGGGAAAGTAAGTATCTTCATGCTGCGTACCACAGAGGTTTCGCTTTTATTTGTTATGTAGCAGAAACTGATTGATACAGGCAAAATACTTCATATCTGTTTCTTCTCCAGGAAAACAGAGAGAAAAATGAGTCCTGATACTAATGGTTGTTATGAGAGTCCAGTGAGCTAACACCTATGCAGTGCTTTGGACACTTGCTAGCACACAGTACGTGCTTAGTACGCTGTGTCAGCTGTTGCTGATGTAAATGTACATGTAAGCAAGTACCCAGACCTTAAGGGTGGCTGAGCACACACTCAAGTGTGGAAGTGTGTGAGACTGAAGGGGGAGAGTGGCTAGGCCGGTGTGAGTGGGGACTCAGGCTCAGCAGAAGTACTCATTGATTCGTCTGCCACCCCTGACTCCCAAGACCTGCGAGTCCAGGCTGGAGCGCGCTGAGAGAAGCCTATCTGCCTCACTGAGGCTGCTCCTGGACAGCTCTGAACCATCCTCGCTGTGGCCCAGTCTTTCCAAATTAACATAGGCACCAGTCGCCTCTGCAGAGCCCCCTGTGCGGCACTTGTGGCAGCGTCTTCGGAGAGCCCCGCAGCAAACGAGCAGGGTGGGAGGCAGCGCGATGATGGCTGCCACGCTGATCACCACCATGTTGATGAGCCGCTGGGTGCCCTCTGCATCTACCACCTCGTCAGTAGAGAAGATGACACACTGTTCCTTTGTAGGCACTAGGCCCCGCACACAGACACATGCCACATACTTGGTCTTTGGAGCAAGCCCCTCGATGGTGACACTAGTCTTCCCAGGCTCCACAATCATCCTTCGCATGTCACTCTGCCCAAAGACTGCATAAAGGACACTAAAGGCAGTTGTGTTTCCAGCCTGAGGGGCTTTCCACACCAGCGACACACTGTGGTAAGTATCTCCCACCACCTTGAGAGACCTGACCATCTGGGCCTCCTGTGGTTCTGCTTGCTCTCTGGAGAACTCTCCTGGGACATCCATCTGAAAGTGCTGGAGCTCCAGCTCCTCTTTTATGCTGGGCACTGAGGGCTTGGTGGCCATGGCTACAGGCTCAGGAATATGGGGAACATGCCTGGCCACCAGCTTGTTGTTGTAAGCAGCAGCTTCAGCCCCCGCCCCTGTCCTTGCCCACAGGGCCCTTGGAACCCCACTGTACTCTGTAGAAGTCTGGGGCTCGGTGACAATTAAGGAGATAAGGGTTTCAGAAGCCCCTAGAAAGTTCTTGGCCTGGCAGATGTAGTCTCCAGAGTCAAAGAGAGACACAACAGGCAGATCCAGCAAAGTCCAGCTTGAGCCATCACTGGAGACTTCCTGGTGCACTAGGGAGAGAAGAGGCAGATATGAATGAATGAATGAATGAATGAATGAATGAATGAATGAATGAATGGTCTTCACAGGCTTCCTTCTAAGGCCAAGGTCACACATAATCCCTGGTCTACACACACTGTAGGGGAATGCCACTCATCCAAGAAAATATGTACTCAAATCTCAAGTCCTTCAAGGCCTACCTCATTGAATTACTCAAGAACAAACTGCCAAAGAACAACTAACTGCCTTCAAAGTCTGATATGCCCTTCAGCTTCCAGAGCACTGCAAAGACGACCCCTCAGGGAAGCGGGCAAATGCATTGGGGGTAGGTAGGTTCAGCAGTGAGTGTGAGGCAGAAAGGACAATCTGGAAGTGCCATACCCCCTTGCCCACCCCAACTGACGCGTCTAATCAGCATCCTCACCTTTGTATCTTTACACAGTGGAGCCTTTTGCACTGCTTTGCAAACTAATCCAAAATCCCTATTCTAGAGCCATGGTTGTCAGCCTTGTTTAGGCAGACAGAAGAAAGCTGGGAGCGAAGTGAAATTTTCTGGTTAGGTGCTAAGAAATTAGTTTTCCTCGACTTATTTTCTGCCTGCGTATGACTGTGATTCTTGTCCCTGCTGCCACCGCAAGAGATGATCCATCTCTGCCACACAACTCAGCCAGAAGAGACCCTTCATACACACCATGAAGCCAGCGCCAGACTGACACTTCTTCATCTAGGAGCTGTGCAATGCAGGGCAAGCATTTACCGTATCTCAGCATTTCCATTTATTTGCATGAATAAAGATCATCGGGTTGCTTTTTACAGTTTTGTCTTGGTTTGGCTCAGGGTGGGGGTGGTTCTGATGAAGGTCCCATGTGGCCTGACTGACCCCTAACTCTCAATGTAGTTAAGATTAGCCTTGAACGTCTGATCTTCCTGCCTCCCAAATGCTAGGGCTATAGACTCAGATCATCATGCCCAACCTCGCCTCCTTTTCAAAGTTCAGTGACATTATGGACATACTTTACTTAATATAACATTAGACCCATAAGAATATCTCAACAGATGGCAATTCCATCAACTTTGTCAATGCACACCTTTAAATCCAGGAGGCAGAGGCAGGCAGATCTTTGAGTTCAAGGTCAGCCTGCTCTACAGAACATGCTCCAGGACAGCCAGGGCTACACAGAGAAACCCTGATTCAAAAAACAAAACAAAACAAAAATTTAACTTTGTATTGCTCCCAACATGGGCCCTGAGTTTCTGATAATAAAGTGACTAATGAGAAATAACAGGATGGGTTGCAAGCCATTGTCATAATCAATGTCCAGCATATGAGCAGATTCTAGCCAATTGCATTCAAACAGATGAGAGCCCAGGCTGGCTTATACCAGTCCCTGCTAATTCTGTCCACTCTCCATTTGGGAAGCTGACCCACATGTATCAATCCAGCGCTCAACACAGACGGTCTTGTTGCTCACACACCTGTGCCATTGAGTGCACGTCCATTGGCTCTCCTCCAGCTCATCTCAGGACCTGGGATCCCAGTTGCTCCACAACGCAGCAATACTGTGCTACCCAAAGGGGATATGATGCTGGTCACCCCTGGACGGAGCTCTGGCCTCTGACACTTTCTCAGCTCCAGCTGGCTGAAGGCCACCCCAGCCAGGCTGCGTGGGCTGGCACACCTCAGTCTAGGTTCGATGAAGACCAAATTTGAAGTCCAGCCATCTAGGAGATGAACCAGGTCATAGAGTCGACAGTCACATACCCAGGGGTTGTCCTGAAGCCCTGCAGAAGTGAGAAAGTAAGCAAGGGGTTAACCCTAGATCTCCAGATACATCAGCAGGTCCATTTCCCCTCTGGGAAGATGAGGCAGTTTTTCTGCTCAGAGTCAGCAGAACTGACCTCCAATCCCAGCTCCTCATCTTGCTAAATTGCTAAACTTGATTTGTCATTTTCCGTGACAACATTGTTTTCCCTCACTGCTTCTCTCTTCATAAAGTGCTTCTAGTATCAAGAATTAGAAATCACTCAAAAATACTCACTGGGTGTGAGCAGTTGGATCAGTGAATGCAGCCCTTGCTGGATGAGTCTGAGGACCAGAGTTTGGGTTTCCTAATACACATAAAAGGCAGGCAGGCATGGTGGAAGCCTGTATTCCCCATACTAGGAAGGTGGAGACTGACTCCCTAGGGCAAGCTGCAGTGAGACCAGCTGAAACAGTGAACTCTGGGTTAGTGGGAGACCCTGCCTCAATAAATAAAACAGAGAATGGCCATGGAAGACAACTGACATCAGCTTCAGGTTTGTACATTCATATGCGTGTGTACCTGCACACACACACACACACACACACACACACACACACATACACACACACACACACACCATACACATGCAAGCAGACATACACACATGCCACATACACAAAGTATGACAAAGACTGAAAATTGTACCAGCCTCCTTAGAAGCGATCAAACTGAATGTAAATATTTTAACATGTGCTCTGTATTATCTGGCAAGTTCACTTCTCAGCTTCTATCCTTCAGATGCACTGGCATACACATACTAAGAATACATGGCTGAGAATAGTCTCTGGCACCAAAGGTGCTAATAAGACAGCGAGAACAATCTAAAGACCTTTGAAGTGGGGAATGGCTGCTTTACTGTGGAAAATGAACCTGCTCATTTGCAGTTATCTAGAAACAGCTCTGAGATACATTGTTGAATGAAAAAAAATTGGTGGTGGTTAATATATACAATATGGTTTAAAAAAATTAGCACCAGGGGCTGGAGATGGCTCCGTGGTTAAGTGCACTGGCTGCTCTTCCAGAGGATCTGGTACCCACATGTAGGCTCACACTCATCTGTAACTAGTGATACAGGGGATATAACATCCTCTTCTGGCATCCAAGGGCACAGACACACATGTGGTACACAGACAAATACATTAAAAAATTGTAACATTACACAGCTTTTCTTTGTGTGTGTGTGTGTGTGTGTGTGTGTGT
>CABHPH010117294.1:0-18768 GCA_902168325.1 Peromyscus nudipes | reverse complement strand
GATCCTAATCACCAAACTGCAGATTCCTTAAAAGCGCTATTATTTTAACTACCATTCTCCTAAAAAATGACTACTTGCAGAAACCTCCACAGGAAATAACTGCCTGAGAAAATGCTAGCTAGGGAATTGGGTCATAAAGTTGTACTGCGAGGCAAACTCCAACTGAACACTATCGCTTAGACTCTCAAACCATCACTGTTGGTGGTATTAAGTATTTGTAAAGAAGTAACTCTGTCAAAATGTGAATATCATGCCTCAGAAATCAACCAATTAGGCACAAGGCCAAGGTAGATAGCCAGCTAATTGCTGACATTTCGAGACAAGGGGAAGTGGAGAGTTGGGTCAGTTATTCCCACAATCCTCTTCCTACTGAGAATTTCTAGTGCTGGGCCAAAGGAGCTGCTTGTCTTTAATCCACTTTTAATCTTGTTACAGATGTTCAGATAATATACACATTGATAGATATTTGAAATTGTGGAAATAGAGCATTTGGTACTCCCTACCTCTGTCCTCTAAACCTTTTGCTTGATGCTTTGTGCTGGAAAAAAACAAGCAAAATATATTGTTTCTCTCATCACTGAAGACCAAGTCAAATGTATACAGACTCTATACCAGACAGATCAGCTTTTATATTCCAACTTTGCTACTTGTACAATCTGTGAGTTTGGGCATTGATTTGTTTTTTTTTTTTTTCAGAAAATATCAGCTTTTTTGTAACATGAAAAAAACCAGTTCCTCATTTTGACATAAAGATATGCATTTAATTTTAGTTTGATTTGCCTTTGAATTTCAAATGCTTTATATGTTGTGTGTGTGTTTATATACATATGCATATATATTCAATAAATGTTGAGTAATTTTAATTTAGTATTTCTTATTTTCCTAGATAAAGTAAATAAATAAATAAATAAATGAAATTCAGTTTATAATGCCCATAAAACAGAGACCTATTAACTGGTCATACCTAATGCATACATTTATAACTATTAAATAATAGCTCCATTGTTTTGGTATATGGAGTTCTAAAATCAGTGATATCTTACCCAACTGTTGCTACTCATGTAGCTCCAACTACCACAATGATGAACTTAAAATTTTACATATTCAAGGAGGAAAAGACACACAGTCACTCCTAGGGTTAGAATGAAACAACTTAGCCAATGGCCTGTGCATGGTGCTTGGCTCTTACTAAGTGTTCATTAAAGGTGGTTCTTATGGCCCTTCACAGAAGTAGCTATGGCCAGTGTTTTATAACTGCTACCACTGGGCACTGTAAGCAGGAAGACTTGTCAATTAATCCTTATTAATCTAACTGTTTTGAAACTAATCATAAAGATATTAAGACAAAATACTCAAGATAGGGTTTTCTTTCATATTATTCCATTAAATTTAACCACAGACTGAAGAAGATCCCAAATCATGGGGTATAAAAATCACCCAATAGCAAGACACAATCCCTCTCACCCTGCATTGCTCACTCTCTGCATTGCTCAACTTCTGCATTGCTCACCCTCTGAATTGCTCAACACCTGCATTGCTCACCTTCTATATTGCCCAAGCAAAGAATGGGAAAGTTATTAAGCTTTGAGAAACTTCTCAGAGTGCAGCTGACTCACCTGAAGAGCATTTTCTTTGACTTTTACATAGGTACATTGACAGTTAACTTTCCTATCATGTTTCAACCTTCATGATGACACAGCGGATTGCTGACAAATAGAATACAAATGTATACATATACAAACTGTCCAGAACTGGAGAAGGTTGTTGCTAGAGTTTTCCTACCAGGCCCACAGTCAGGACAAATCTCTGTCACCCGCCAGTCCCACAGCTGCTCAGACCCAACCAAGTAAACACAGAGACTTATATTGCTTACAAACTGTATGGCCGTGGCAGGCTTCTTGCTAACTGTTCTTATATGTTAAATTAACCCATTTCTATAAATCTATACCTTGCCATGTGGCTTGTGGCTTACCGGCATCTTCACATGCTGCTTGTCATGGCGGCGTCTGGCAGTCTCTCTCTGACTCAGCCTTCCACTTCCCAGAATTCTCTCCTCCTTGTCCTGCCTATACTTCTTCCTGCCTGACCACTGGTCAATCAGTGTTTTATTCATTGACCAATAAGTAACATATTTGACATACAGACCATCCCACAGCACTTCCCCTTTTCTTTTTTTTCAAAAAGAAAGATTTTAACATTAACATAGTAAAATTACATATAATTTGGGAATTTGGGCGTAGCTTCTCTTACTACTTCCTGCTGGAGGGGGGCGCTGTATCTTATGGGGACACAAAGAAAATTTTAGGATTATGGAGTAGTCCATGAGGCTGTATTGTCTGAGCCAGTTGCCTTCAAACCATTCTGGATGTTGGATCATCTGGGCCATGGTGTCATCGGAGACCTTTCAGGGGGTCTTGGCTGGTCAAACCTGATGTATCTTAATTTGGAACAAATCCATAGCCTCTGGCTTTCTGTGGAAACAAAAGCAGAGCTTCCTTTCCAAAGCAACATATCCTTACATCCAAATTTTGAAGTCAAGGTACCTTTAAAATATACATTTTGGCATAACTCAACAGCTTTTGCAATCAAATGTTTTTCTTCAGTTACAAATATCAAAGAGAACATAATCCAGATTCTCTGTGTGGTAGCCATCTTTATGTGGCTTATTTTTTATATTACCTTGAGCCTATTGCCTTAAACTGCAGCGTTCTAAGACTGAAATGGCACTATGGCTGCTGGCTCCGCCCACCTCAGCTTCCCAACATGGCAGTGATAATTTTACCACCAGCTCTGGGAGCCTTCGTGGGTCTATGCTTCTATCAAAGCAGCGTGTAGCCCAGAAACCTCTCTATGTTCACTATTTTTTTTTGTTTACAAACTGTACGGCCGTGGCAGGCTTCTTGCTAACTGTTTTTATAGCTTAAATTAATCCATTTCTATAAATCTATACCTTGCCACATGGCTTGTGGCTTACCGGCATCTTCACATGCTGTTTGTCATGGTGGCGGCTGGCAGTGTCTCCTCAGCCTTCCACTTCCCAGAATTCTCTCCTCCTTGTCCCACCTATACTTCTTCCTGCCTGACCAGTGACCAATCAGTGTTTTATTTATTGACCAATAAGCAACATGTTTGACATACAGACCATCCCACAGCAGAAGGTAGCGGAGGGAGCTCCAAATGAGCAGCAGTTAATGAGTAATTAAACCTTGAAGCAATTCAGAGGGAAAAACAGCTTACAGGACAAATGTCTGCTGCTTGCCTTCTCTCATCACTGTTTTCTATCATTCCCTTCTCTGGCCTTTGCTCCTGCTTCTTTTTAAAAGTTTAAAGCTCTCATCTACTCTGCCCTTCACAGCTCATTTTTATATATATAAAAAAAAGCTGTATTCAGGCCACAGTGACTACAATGTTTGTGTTTGCCTTACATAAATAAAGAGGATTGGAAACATATTTAATTATGAAAGAGAAAAAAGAATCCAAACCTCCCAGATGAATATAAAAAGATTTTAAGCATAACTTTCATTATACAGGTCATTAAATTAAGGACTCCATGTTTTACTTTCATAGCTCAGAGTTGCCTTAACTTCCTGTTACTGAAACCACACGCCCCAATACACAAACACACACATCATCATCATTATTACCTACCAACATATACATGAATAGGTTTTGTACTAGAATTATTTTCTAATAATGGATGAAACAGATGTCCCAATCAAGATAAAGTATACAAAAGGGAAATATATTAGTAAATATAATCAAATCATAAGTGTGGCAGTTTGAATGTAATTTGCTCCCATAAGCTCATAGGGAATGGCATTATTGGGAGGTGTGGCTTTGTTGGAGCAGGTGTGGACTTGTTGGAGGAAGTGTATCACTGTGGAGGTATGCTTTGAGGTCTCATATATGCTCAAGCCATACTCAGTGTTTCAGACCACTTCCCGTTGCCTGCAGGATCAAGATGTAACTCCTTTTCCACTCCCAGCTCCTTCTCTAGCACCATGTCTGCCTGCATGCTGCCTTGCTTCCCACCATGATGGTAATGGACTAAACCTCTGAAACTGTAAGCCAACCCCAGTTAAAATGTTTTCCTTTATAAAAGTTGCCATGGTCATAGTGTCTCTTCACAGCAATAGAAACCCTAACTAAGACAATAAGAAAACCAGTGGTAGGGGAAGGAGGAGGTAACTGAATAGGAGAGACAACCCATAGACTCAAATCTTCCTGATTCTGGTATCTATTGGCCAACCATGAGACATAGTATCCCATGTCACAGCCTGGCCACTGGAGCAAGAACCAAAGATGCTGTCTATTGCTTACATTCAAGAGTTGTAGGAATCATTCTGAGTGGACCTCATTTAGATCCATCAACTTTTACTTGAAATTATCAAGTGAAGAGCATTTGAGAATAAACTTCAGTACAAGTGAGCATAGTACTTTGTGCACTTGATTTTTCTTATAAATTATAATAATTAATTAAATCAAGACTTTCTTCTGCTCCCTTGATTTCTAAAACAAACACTAATAAGCACAAAAGGTCAGAGGGTTCTGATAACAATAGCAATGGGCAATTTCAGTACTCTACTCTCATTCTGAGACAGTCATCAAAAACTAAAAGTTAAGAAAGAAATGTCAGAGTTGAGCTGCACTATAGAACAAATGAACTTAACAGATATTTGTAGAATATTCCACCCAATAGATATTAAAACACATTCTTCCCAGAGTTCCAAGAAACATTCTATAAAGTAGACCACGTTCTAGGCACAAACCAAGGCTTATCAGATACCAAGTTTATTATATCTCATCAGATCATAGTGGAATAAAACTAGAAATCAATTGCTGTGGAATGGTCTTTCTGTATGCTGTGAATATGTGTTGTTACCATTGATTAATAAAGAAGCTGCTTTGGCCTATGGCAAGACAGATTATAGTCAGGTGGGAAATCCAAGCAAAGATACAGGGAGAAGAAAGGTGGGGTCAGGGAGATGGCAGCCCACAAAATATAGAGTAATAGAAATGGTTAATTTAAGATGAAAGAGCTAGCTCTCAAGAAGCCTGAGCCATAGACCAAACAGTTTGTAATTAATGTTAAGTCTCTGACTGGTTATTCAGGTATCGGCAGGTGGGAAAGATTTATCCGGCTACAATTGGTGCCCACTGCCAGGCATTGATGCACATAGACCTGAGAAAGCTTTAAAAAGATTCTGAATGCACACAAATGGAGTTGCACTGGGCTTCCTGCTCTCACAGTCTCATGCCAACAGCAGCATAGAGATGCGTCTCCCAATAGCTGCCTGTGAGATGGAGCTGACCACCAGCTGCCATGAGCTAAGCAGCATGGTGGGCTCCCACAGTGTAGTCTCTCCCACAGGCCAAGGTACAGAGAAGATTCTCCCAGCTCCTGCCTGCAGGCTTAAACTATAAACACAAACTCCAGCAACATGTTACATGACAGATTTAAGGCTTTTGCTCATACAAATAAAAGGCTAAAAGATACACAATAAAACAGATTCAGATGAAAAAAAAAACTCTAAATGGGTCACAGTCTGTTTAAAAAATATGCATAGGCTTGAGAGAGGAAAGAGAAGGTATAAGACAGTCTTAAAAGAAGAGATATATAGTTTTAAAATAATAAAGTAAAATCCTTAAAAATGGGAGTAAAGTAATATAAAAAAAGCATGTAAAGATGGAAAATACATAGAGAGTCTGGATACTGTATATTATTATGTTGTCTTTGGAATTATTATTATTTTTTAACTACAGAGAGACATTTGATTGTGGGGGTTGCTAAGTTAAACCAACATATATACTTTAAAGGAATCTTGACTTCAAAATTTGTGTCTAAGGATATGTTGCTTTTGAAAAGAGGTTCTGCTTTTATTTCCACAAAAGATGAGAACCTTTGAATTGCTTCTAGGCTAATCTGGTTTGATCAACCAAGGCCCCCTGAAAAGCCTCCAATGATATCCATGGCCCAGATGATACAACATCCAGAACAGCTTCAAGTCAACTGGCTGAGATGATACAGCCTCACAGACTACTACAGTCAAGATTTAATTATAAATCTAAATTTTCTCAGGATCCCCTCAAGATCTCTAGTGCCCATCAATCAGCAGGAAGTAGTCTAGAAAACTATGCCAAAAATTCCCAAAATACTGTTTATAAATGTTTGTTTGTATTTAAAGGGGGTTGATTATAAATGACTAATGGTCATAGTCAATCTCTTTCTAAAGAAAAAAGGGGGATATGATATAGAAATGATAAAGAAAAATATATACTGATCTACTTCAATCCAAAAAATAACTGTTAATCTCAAAATACTTTATATTGGTATGGATTTTGGTTTATTAATACAAATTTAAGGTCAATTTTGTTATACTTTATGTACATTTCTACTCTTCTTTAGAGTATTATGTTTATGCAGCTCATTTTAAAATGTTATATATAATTAAAAAATATAGATTAATAGTCATCTATAATAATCAAACTTATAGTCATATTAGATATGTTTTCAAGGTCAAACATATATTTTATGTTATATTTTAGATAGACAGATCATCTTTAAACACTTCAGAGATCTACAGAATATGGCATTTAAGATGTTTTAATAACATAGGTTCTTTTTTTCATGACAATGAGACATGTCTGCTCCCGGCAGCACCAATTACTTCAAAGAGAATGATGGGCATCAAAGAAACTTGTTATGGAGTTTGCTTCCAATGTGGAAAAGGCTAGCCATTTGGGAAAGAAACTGCTCTTGCCTGGACTGCCTGACAATATGTTGTATAAACTGGACACACAGGACCCATGGGAAAATGACCACTGAACTTTGCAAAAACAGGGCAAGATGGTCCTTCAGGTTCCTGCTTCACAGAAGAAACTGCCAGACTTTCTGCAGGACACAGAGAAAAGCAACTGATGGATTTTGCCAAAATAGGCAAAATGGTCCTTTAAATTTCCTGCTTCACCAAAACATATGCCAGAGACTCCAGGTCTGTAGGCTGAAGATAGATGCACCAACATTACAAAAGAACTTTGGATGACTGTCCAGGCAGCCAGATGTCTCTGTCATTTCTAGAATTTTGGAAGTTGCTTGCAATGCACTTCCTGTTTACTCAGGTAAAACTATTTCTTTCTGGGGTCTTTGATGGAGTTGAAGACTAGAGAGTTATAATTACAGTTTTCCTTACTTATGATAAGAGGTAAATTAGATGTAAAACTGTAGACTCACAAAAATAGGATAGATTACAGAGTATTTTCTTTAATTTTGCCAAATACAAGTAGACTAGATATTGCAACTGTAATTCTTGCTTAGTAACTATTTGTTATATGTAATTTTACTATGCTAAAATGAAACCTTCCTTTTTGATTCTACAGAAAAGGGGAAGTTCTGTGGAATGGTCTTTCTGTAAGCTGTGAATATGTGTGCTACCATTGGTTAATAAAGAAGCTGCTCTGGTCTATGGCAAGACAGGTTATAGCAAGGTGGGCAACCCAAGCAAAGATACTTGGTGAAGTCAGGGAGATGCCAGCCCGCAAAATATAGATGAATAGAAATGGGTTAATTTAAGATGGAAGAGCTAGCTATCAAGAAGCCTGAGCCATGGGATGTAAACAAGTTGCTAAACAGTCTTATAAATGAAATACATGGAAGCCAGCTATTGGGGTGAATGTTGAAAGATCAGAGAAGCAGAACAAGCCACCGTTAACCTCACCTTGCCAACTTCTCAGCTGATCCTGTTTCTTCAAACTGGAAGGCTCTGTGTCCTCATCTGAATGGATCTCAGCTGAACTGCTGCTAAAAGCCTAAAAGCTAAAAACAAAACAAAACAAAAAACCCTAAAGTTCCTGATCCTCATGCCTTATATACCTTTCTGCTTCCTGCCATCACATCCTGGGGTTGAAGGCAGGTGTCTTTCCCAAGCAAGACTTGAGATCTCAAGTCCTGGGATTAAAGGTGTGAGCCACCATGCCTGGCTCTGTTTCCAATGTGGCCTTGAACTCACAGAGATCCAGATCTCTGCCTCCAGAATGCTAGGATTAAAGGCATGTGCTACCTACTGCCTAACCTCTATGTTTACTATAGTGGCTGTCCTGTTCTCTGACCCCCAGACAAGTTTATTGGGATGTATAATATATCAACCACAATGGAGCAAACAGTTTGTAATTAATATTAATCCTCTGACTGTTTATTTGGGTACTGGTGGGTGAGAAAGATTTATCCAGCTACAATCAAAATCAATAGAAATTATATTTATTTGGAAACAAAACAATATACTCTTGAATGATGAATGGGGGTGATTGAAGAAATCAGCGAGGAAAATGCAAAATTCCTAGAATCAAATAAAAATAAAAGCACAGCATATCATGATTTTTGTGACTCGGTTAATCAGTTCTAAGAGAGAAGTTCAAGGCTATATGTGCTTACTTTGAAACATCAAAGAAATCTCAAATAAATAACCAAACAGTATTACTCAGATTCCTAGGAAAACAATGATAGTTGAAGCCCCAAAGCAGTAGGAACAAGACACAGTGAAGCTCAGAAATGATCTTGATGAGATAGATGGCTAAAGGAACAATACAGAGGATCAGTTTTTAAAAGTTGCTTCTTTGAAGAGATAAATACGAATGATGCACTCTCAGTAAAATTAACCAAATGAAAGACAGAGATGATCCATATTAATGAAATTTGAGATAAAAAGGAATATTACAATACAGTCCAATAAAATCCAGAAGATATTTAGAGAATATTTGGGAAACTTATGTTCCCAAACCTGGAAAATCTAGAGGAAATGGCTCATTCCTAGACATATACACCCCAACAAAATTGAATCAAGTTTTTTAAAAAATATTTTTATTTTATAATTAATTTAATTTTACATATCAGCCACAGATTCCCCTGTCCTCCCTCCTCCCAGCTCCCAGCCTTCCCCCCCAATCCAACCCCCATTCCCACCTCCTCCAAGGCAAGGTCACCCCTGGGGAGTCAGCCCAGCCTGGTACATTCAGCTGAGGCAGGTCCAGTTCCCTGCTCCCTACACCAAGGCTGAGCAAAGTGTCTCAGCATAGGCTCTAGACTCCAAAAAGCCAGCCCATGCACCAAGGACAGGTCCTGGCTCCACTGCCTGGGGGCCTCCTAAGCAGTTCAAGCTAATCAACTGTCTCACTTATCCAGAGGGCCTGATCCAGTTCCATGGGGGCTCCTCAGCTATTGGTTCACAGTTTATGTGTTTCCACTAGTATGGCTATTTGTCCCTGTGCTTTTTCCAATCATGGTCTCAATATCTCTTGCTCATAGAATCCCTCCTCTCTCATGCCAATTGAATCAAGTTTTAAGCAGCTTACACAGACTCATCCCAAGCAGCAAGACTCAAGCGGTAACAAACATCTCTTGATAAAGAAAAGCTTACAAGCTGGCAAATTTGTGGCCATGTTCTATCAAACCATTTAGAAAGAGCTGGCACCAATACTTCTGAAATCATTCTACAAAATAGGAATGGAAGGCATAGCATTAAACTCAATTCTATAAAAAAACAAATAAGGCTTCTACAACAACTAGAAAAGGAAAGGAAAGGAAAGGAAAGGAAAGGAAAGGAAAGGGAAGGAAGGAAGGAAGGAAGGAAGGAAGGAAGGAAACATATAGTCAAATTATGAGGAATTACAAGTTCTCAGTAAAATAAATAAGCTCATACACCAGGATCTAGTTAGTTTCATCCTGGTAATGCAAGTTTGGCTCAATGTATGCAGATCAGCAAATGTAAGCACATAAATAGATGTAAGTCAGGAATCACATGATTATCTCAACAGATGCATAAAGACCTTGGACAATGCTAATTTTCCTATCAGGTAAGACCCCTAGAAAGCTAAAAAAAAAATCAAAGGAACATATCTCAGCATAATGAAGGCTATATATAACAAACCATTGTATTAAATATAGAAAGTTGCCAGCATTTCCTCTAAAATTGGCGAGACAAGGAAGTCCAGTTACCCTTCTTACTCAAGAGGTCCTTGAAGATCCTTGAAGCATTAACTAGAGTAGTTGGAAATAAAAAAAAGCGATAAAAGGTACACAAATAGGAAAGGACGAAATCAAAGCATCCCTGTTGACATGTGCCACTGTTCTATGCTAAAGGCTCCAAAGATTCCCCAAGAAAACTCTTGTACTTGAAATACACTTTCACTAAAGCAATGGGATGTAAATTAACAAAAATTAGTAGCCTTTCTGTATACCAGTAGTGACTTGCTGGGAAAGAAACAAGGAGAAAAATCCTATTCTTAACGGTTTCAAAAAATAAATTCCTAGGACTAAACCTAAACAAGGCGGTGAAGGACATCTACATTGAAAACTTCCAAGTCTTAAGACACTAAACAAAGAAATGGAAGACACAAGAAAGTGGAAAGACTCCCCATGCTCATGAATTGGTATATTTAATATTATAGATACAGTTACATTATCAAAACCTATATATTCAACTTGATTCCTATCAAAATACCAGTGACATTCTTCATAGAAATAGGAAAAAGTTTTCAAAATCATATGGAAACACAAAAGACCCCAAGTAGCCAAAACAATTCTGAGCAGAAAGAGTAATTATGAGATATTGGAATACTTGGTCTCAAATTATATTACAGAGTTATAATAACAAAAACTATGACACTGGTACAAAAATAGACATATAGATAATGCAATAGAACAGTGAACCCAGAAATAGATTCATGCAGTTTTAACCACTGAGTTTTCAACAAAGTTGTCAAAACATACAGGAAAGAAAGTCTAGTCTAACAATTGGTGCTGGGCAAACTGGCCATCCACATGCAAAAGAATGCAACTAACTCCATATATTATCCTGCACAAAAATCAATTCAAAATGGATAAAATAACTCCACATAAGACCAGTAAGTTTGAAGTGCTAAAGGAAACAGAGGTATAGGCAGAGATTAGCATGCAGAGACTCCGTAAAGAAGGGGGAGACCATCTTTGTCAAAGAACAGATTGAGAGCTAGAATATACAGAGAACTACAGAAGCATCAAGCCCCCTGCCCCATCCAGTTTCTGAATGGATAAAGAACAAGATGTGGGACTCATTCAACATCCTTGGCAAATGCATAAGGGAATACATATTTAAAACTGCTTTGTGGTTCCATCTCACCAAAGTGAGAATACAACCATCACAAAAACAAAAGACAGCAAACGCTGCCGGATGTAAGCAAAGAGGACCCTGTATTTACTGCCAGGAGACATGTGAACTGGTACAGCCATTATGACAGTGAATGTAGAGGTTTTTAGAGAACAAAAAGCAAAAAACAAACAAAACAACACAAAACCCCTCACCCTGTCCCCTAATATAAGATAGAACTATCATGTGATAAGGCTATACCACTCCTGGTTATATTTCTGAAAGGCTCTAAGAAAGCATGCTACAGGATACATGTGCATCTGTTTATAGTACATTGTTCACAATAGCTCAAAAATGGAACCAGCCTAGATTTCTATCAATAGATGAATGGAGAAAGAAAATGCAGTGCATACACACAATGGAATTTTTTTCAGTCATGAAGAAAAATGAAATTATGACATGTACAGAGAGAAGAACAGAACTATAATGAAATAAGCCAGTCTCAGAAAGACAAATACAACATGCTTTTCCTCCTTTGTCAAATTCAGATGTAAATGTGTGTGTATGTTAGTGTGTGTGTTTGTGTGCATGTGTCTCTGTGTGTACATAGGTGTGTTTGTGTACATGTCTGTGTTTGTGTGAGTATGTTTGTGTGTGTGCATTTGTGTTTTTGTGTGTTCATGGGTGTGTGTGCTTATGTGTGCATGTTTGTGTGTGTTTATATATTTATGTTTATGTGTATGTGTTTGTGTGTGTTTATGTTTGTGTATGTGTTTGTGTGTATTTATGTTTGTGTGTGTTTATGTGTTGCATTTGTGTGTGTGTGTGAGTTTGTGTATGTTCATGTGCATATGTTTATGTGTATGTGTGTGCGTGTACATAGGTGTGTGTGTTTATGTGCATAGGTGTGTGTGTGTTTGTGTATGCTTGTTTGTATATATATTTGTGTGTGTTTGTGTGAATATGGTTGTGTGTGTGCATTGGTGTGTGTGTGTTTGTGTGTATGTGTTTATCTTTGTATGTTTGTGTGTGTATGCATGGATGTGTTTGTTTGTGTGCATTTGTGTGTGTGTGTTCCTTTGCATGTGTTTGTGTGCATTTGCTTGTGTTTGTGTGTACATAGGCGAGTGTTTGTGTGTGTATATGTGTGTGTGTGTGTGTGTTTGTGTGTGTATGTTCTCATGAAACTAGAAAGAAGAGCAGAGTTGTTTCGAAGAGGTCCAAAAGGAGCTGGAGTGGGAAGAGAGTGGTTCTAGATCTCATGTAAAATGAAGGGCGTTATTATTTAGGAGGGCTGGGGGAGGGGGAAGTATGCCAGGAACAGAAGGGCAGATGGTTTAGATCAGGACAATAAAAACAGTGTATAAGGACAATACACACGAAAATGCCACAATGAAACTCATTACTTTGCCATCTAACTTTAAAAATGAATGATAGCAAAATTTTCATCTTTAATTACAAGGACCATGCTTGTACAGCCTCTTCACACCGTGGAAAACGGTGTGTTCCAGAAATGTGACTGTTTGAATCAGCGGCTCCATATTTCCAGCCCTGAACTTGGGCTTCCCTTCCACACTTACTTTAACTTGCACACGTCAAAAAGTCACGAAATATAAGATGCACACTAATTTCAGTCACACAGAGATGACGGATTTGTCTTTACGAAATCATTTTGAAGTCAGATCACAGTGGTTAACTGTGTAGTGTGGTTTTGCATGGTTTTAGAAGAAATCAACAGCAAAGGATCCTCAAAATTCATGAAAATCAAATCAGAAACTCATTGACTAAAACCAGCCAAAGCTCACTTAACACCAGAGGCTGCTTCCATGGTAACGGAACACAGCTGTGACTCTGCTCACCACAGGCAATTAGAAGTTTTCTTTAAGGATAGTGGTAACTTCTCATTTCACATTTGTATGCTACTTTCTGTTAACCATTATAAATGTGAAATCAGCAACCCGTACTAGGGGCTGATCAAATACTAGGTGGGAAGGCAGTATAAGCCTACCGGAAGAATCATATGCAATTCACTTTAATTGTTGTGGGGAGTGGGGCAAATAACTGAGGCGGGAATTTCCTGGGTATAGATAGAGTACCATACTTCTAGAATTTTATTAATCATAGCAATAGGGTCTCAAAACGGAATTAAATCTCTTACTCACACAGTAGGCAGATTATAAAACTGTGTTCATTGACATTATCAGTAAGCAGTTTTATTTTTACTTAAAAAAAAGTCTCATAAATTGCATTCCATGTTTGCCCTGAAGACATATGACATATAACTTACCCCCAAAAACCTCTTGACTGGAGACTGAAGGGTCATTTAAGAAAAAAGAGAAGAAACTAGGTACATAATGTAAACTGCTCCTTCAGTCTCCCAGAAGGAAGGAAACAGACTGGCAATGGGTGTTTATTTAAATTACTAAATTACCTTTACAGCAACATGAGGCCAAGGAGGCATTTATTTGCAAAGCTGTAATACAGCATCTTTAGCAGGAAATCTTAAATAGGAGCAAAACCACTTCAGGGCATTGGCTGGAATTTTGAGCTACGAACATTAAGCAATCAGGAAGAAAACGGCATAGCACATTTCATTGATACAGACTCTACTATGAATAACCAAAATAAAGAAAGGGAAGACTATGCCCCCTGCCTTGCTACTACATTTTACTAGCAAAAGAAGATAAATAAGAAGACAATAATTTGCCTCAAAAACAGTGATAAAGATTATATAAAACTTACAAAACAAAACAAACAACAACAAAAAACTCTACTCATTAACACCAAAGATCTATCCAAACTGGCAAGGGGTGGGTTAAGAAGAGACACAAAGCACATTTGTCTCTTGAGCTGTTTTTAGTCTTTCGGTGCTTTGGAATTAGAGCAGCAAGCTGAAATGATTTATGGAATGAAGAATTCCTGCCCACCCAGCTCACAATCATGTGCAATAACTACTGTTTCCTGCTATTTGCCGCAATATTTAGCTCAGATGTAGCAAAAAAAAAAAACCCAAAAAACAAAAAAAGAACCCCTCACTACGTACAGAAGAGTCAATTATAAAAAGAAGCAGATTCTCTTACACTTCTAATATATATAATATAATATATATGTAGTTGAGCACAGATCTGTAAATATCCTTTAATCTTAATATTCAGCTTCTCTTTTCAATTTTCCCAAGGAGTTCAACTTGCTTTCACTTTAAAAGTAACTTTCATATTGACTTGTCTCTTCCTTTCTCCATAGGAACTACCAAGCCTTTCCTCCTTTCCACAATTTAGAATGAGGTTATCTGTTAGCAAGTGATCATTAATTTACGTAAGTGTTCCACAGAGGTGATCTTGTCAAATAGTTATTTTCTTTATATAATTAATTAGCTTTATTTTGTATATGGCTACACACAGGAGTATATAGTAGTCTAAAACCATAAATAGTACTGTTGTAACCTTTGTAAAGGTTAATAGAGACATAGAGGAGTCCTAAAGTTATATTAAAAGATGAAACCACAGTTAATTGATGTGTGTGTATGTGTCCACATGAGTGTATGCACATGCGTGTATGCACATGTGTGTAATTCAGAACAATAAGAGCTGTTATTACAAAATGAACTAAGTAGAAGGGAGTCAGATATTTTTCTTGAAGACCCTATTTTTATATTGGAAATTTCTATTATATTTTACGTTATAAAACAGACTGTCATAGAGGCTGGAAAGATGGCTCAGTGATTAAAAGCTCTTGCTGTTCTTGCAGAAAACTGGAGTTTGGTTCCCAGTACCCATTACTGGTAACTCACAACTGCCTCTAACTCCAAATCCAGGGGATCTGATGCCCTCTTCTGGCCTCCATGTGACCTACACCCATATGGCATACACTAACATAAACACATGAATAAAAATAAAGATTAAAAAAAACCCATATTATCAAGTTCATTTATAATCAACTCTGGCATCAGTTCAGAAAAATGACAAGGTAATTAAAATAGAAAATGAATGGAAATGAAATGATGAGACTTGACATGGTTTTAAAGTATGAAAATTAGCCGGGCGTTGGTGGCGCACGCCTTTAATCCCAGCACTCGGGAGGCAGAGGCAGGCGGATCTCTGTGAGTTCGAGGCCAGCCTGGGCTACCAAGTGAGTTCCAGGAAAGGCACAAAGCTACACAGAGAAACCCTGTCTTGAAAAACCAAAAAAAAAAAAAAAATAATAATAAAGTATGAAAATTTGGTCTATTAAGACCTTGACTTTACAGAATTGGTAATTACTGCCAAAGTTCAGTCTTCCTAAGTTACTAATGGTTTACCATATCCTCTGGATATCTGGACAGATGCTAAGGAGTTTTTTGAAAACAACAACAAAGATAAAAAGGTAAAAAGAAGATGGGTGGTTTACAGCAGTAGTATAGTAAAAGTAGAGGCAATGGTAATTTCCTATCATAACATCATGGAACTTTTTGGGAAGTTGTTGAGGCAGTCTATGTCTAAATGTATTTAGAATATAGATTGTAGTTGGGCGGTGGTGGTGCATACCTTTAGTCCAGCACTCGGGAGGCAGAGGCAGGCACATCTCTGTGAGTTCGAGGCCAGCCTGGTCTGCAGAGTGAGTTGCAGGACAGGCTACACAGAGAAACCCTGTCTTAAAAAACAAAACAAAATGAAACAAAACAAACAAACAAAAGATTGCAGTAAGACCAATGAGTTTTAGAAAATGAGTGAGTAGAGAGAAAATACTTCACATTGCAGGGGTGGATATCAACATCCCTGGCGCAGGGAAATTACGTGGCTGTTCCAAAGGGCAGGCACCTCCATGATGCTTTAGGACCTTTATTCAGTAACTCCACCTTCCCTTCCTGAGACACACAGGTTTGATGAAGAGAGCAAGGAGATGGTGGTCGGGGGATGCTGGAGAGTTAGAAAACACTCAATACTTTCTCGTTCTTTTTTTCTTAGTCAAAAATTATTTATAGATTTCTATATCTCATCCTCAAAAAATATTTTTGAGCCCTTGGCAGAATTTCAATGTTCTATCAGCTGATAGTTGAGCATACCTAATCCCCAAACTAATGCTGATGATAGCTTATGGTCACAATGCGGGACAGATAAGGAAAATTTATGTGGTTAGCTACTGCATTAATTTGATAGTTAACATAGTAACTCCAATTACAAACCCTGTGAAAGGCTTCACCAATAGAGCAGGTCAAGAGCAGGGCAGATCTGAGCTTGAAGACAAAGTGGAGGAGTTGGAACATTCCAACAAAGAGAAAGATAAGTTAATAAAAAGGGATGAGCTGGAATATTGAGATATTCAGCACACAATGAAAAGACCAAATTTAAAAACTGTGAGTGTAAATGTGAGAAATCTCACAAGACTGCCTTTTTTCCCAGATGAAGAGCTACTGGCAATTAAGGACTGATGAGAGAGAGAAAATTAGTCTTTCCCAAGATGAGGTCCCTAACTGGTTAGCCAATAACAAGTGTTCAGTCATAGATGTGTATATATGCATATATACATATACACACATGCATATATATGTATATATATATACATATATATGAGCAACACTTAATGGACTTAGCAGGCTGTATATTTTCATGTATAATATAGTTATATATACATACATATGTAACAATAATTATTAAAGAAAAAGAGGCCATAGATTTAAGTGGGAGGCATAGGAGGAGTTGGAGGGAGGATATGGGGGAAGTAAATACACTACTTAAATATGAAATTCTCAAAATATAAAGGCAGGTCCATAAGAATAAAAGCAGCAGATTTCTTAACCGAAATCTTAAAAGCCAGTGGGGCTTAGAATGATGTTTTCCCAGTTTTAAAAGACAACTGCCAATCTAGACTTCTATACCCAGTAAAGCTATCAGTTCACAATTGAAGAAGAAAAAATTTTTTCCATGATTGAAAAAAACAAAACAAAACCTTAAACTAACTCTACAGAAAACACTTGAATTTTTTAAATTCAAGAGAAAGACGAACATATCAACAGGGCCACAAGAAATAATAAGCTCCTTTTGAATAATAGTGAAGAGAGAGAGGAATAGGAAAACAGGAAATATTACAAAAATCAACAGAATGAAAGGAAACTGTGGTGGTATTATGTTCCCCAAAATATTGTGCACCCTAATAAACTTATCTGGGGTCAGAGACAGAACAGGCACTAGATACAAAGGCTAGAAAATGGTGGTGCTCACACCTTTAATCCTAGCATTCCAGAGGCAGAAATCCATCTGGGATCTCTGTGAGTTCAAAGCCACATTGGAAAGAGCCAGGCATAGTGACACACGCCTTTAATCCCAGGGAGTGAGCCTTTAATCCCAGGGAGTGATGGTAGAAAGGAAAGATATATAAGGCGTGAGGACCAGGAACTAGAAGCATTTGGCTGGTTAAGCTTTTGGCTGGTTAAGCATTCAGGCTTTTGAGCAGCAGTTCAGCTGAGAGCCATTTGGATATGAGGACACAGAAGCTTCCAGTCTGAGGAAACAGGATCAGCTGAGGAACTGGTGAGGTGAGGTAGCTGTGGCCCGTTCTGTCTCTCTGATCTTTCAGAGTTCCAATACTTGGGCTCAGGTTTGTTTTATTAATAAGAACTTTTAAGATTCCTGCTACAGGAAACAGCACATACTTTTCAATAATAACTATGTTTTAATGGCCTCAAGTCACCAGTCAGAAGTCACTAAATAACAGATTGGATTAAAGGGCAGGATTCATCTATTTGCTGACTCATACATCTCCATAAAAGACAGACACTGTCTACCTTAGGATGAAAGAGTAGAAAAATGTATTCCATGCAGATGGAACTAGGAGACAAGCAGACTCATTGTTCTAATATCTGACAAAATAAACTTTAAACCAAAACCAGTCAAAAGAGACAAAACGGTCACTTTATGTTGACAAAAAGAACATCCCTCAAGAGCACATTACAATTCTAAACATATTCACTGAACATGTACATATCCAATTTCATAAAAAAACACTGCCTACTAGAGGTCAAGTTACAGATTGTGCTCAGCACAATAATGAGTAACTTCAATTCTCCACTGTTGTCAAACAATGAGCCCTCTAAGTCAAATGGTATGCATAGAAACATTTAAATTGATGATGTCATAGGTTGAATGGATTTGATAGACAACTACAGAACATTCCATCCAAACCCTGCAGAACCCGGACTTTTCTCAGGAGGTGTAGGGCTTTTTTTTTTTTTCTAAAATATACCATATATTAGGAAACCAAGAAAATCCTGATGAACAGAGCATTCTACTGATCACAGTGGAACACAACTACAAATTAACAGCAGGAGGGACAATAGAGCATTCAGAAACTCACATATAGAGGAACACACTATTGAATGACAAATGTGTCAGTGGAGAGACAAGGAAGGAAATGAAGAAGTTCCTCAAAATGAATAAAAATGAAAACCCAGCATACAAAAACCTGTGGATACAATGAAAGCAGTCTTTTTGAAGGATGTGATTTTTCACTCATTTAACTAACTGAAAGAGAATTTAAGAGATATTTTCCAATTGCTTTTATAATATTGTCAGTGTATATAATTCTGACAAAATTCTCAGTGGGAGTAAAAGTGGTTTAAGACACACATACACACTCACATTCTCTCTCTCTCTCTCTCTCTCTCTCTCTCTCTCTC
>CABHPH010117293.1:0-21600 GCA_902168325.1 Peromyscus nudipes | reverse complement strand
TTTTTTTTTTTTTTTTTTTTGGTTTTTTCGAGACAGGGTTTCTCAGTGTAGCTTTGCGCCTTTCCTGGAGCTCACTAGGTAGCCCAGGCTGGCCTCGAACTCACAGAGATCCGCTTGGCTCTGCCTCCCGAGTGCTGGGATTAACTGATTTTGCTTTTTACTGTTGCTGATTGCCCTCTTATTTTCGTTATTCTTTAACTTATCTATTAAATGAAAAATGACACTGATGTTTATGTATAAACTTTTTCTTTAGTTTTGAAAGTTTCATAACTGTGTAGAGTATGTTATTATTATATTCACCTCCCTTTTACCCTCTGGTGTCTTCTTTCTTCCTCTCTATATCTCACCTTCTTCCACATTATCCCTTAGCGCCTACACCAATAGAGAAAGGTCATCTCCTTTTCCTAAAACTGGTAGCAGTCATTAGCTTCTCAAAATGGATGGGACCTCATTGGGGACTCCTCTGTCTTTGACGGACAGCTGAAAGGGCCAATCATGGCTAGAATCCATAGCTGCCGTGGTTACCCACAAGGATTTGATGTTAATACCCTACTGGTGAATAGACCATACACATTGGTTCTAGGACACAGAGACAACAAGATGGAACAAGCTGGAGAGCCACACCCTCTTGGCCAGTATTCACAGTGCTAGGAGGTGCTATGCGGCTTGCTGGGGAGGAAACTTACGAACGGCCCCACCCATATGTGTCCCATGTAAGCCAAAATATTAACTGGGTTAGCTTAGACATGTCCACTGATACAATAGTGGCATGACAGTTTGGGACATAATCAATGACTTGTGACTGCATTTGAGGCCAGCTCCATGTAAGGGAATACACCCCTGGTAATATACACATGGTCAAAAGCCTGCTCCTGCAGAGGATATGAGCCCAAGGGAAGAATATGCTACCACTGTTTTTTTTTTCAATAAACATGTAAAAAACTTAAATTGAGATTTTTGTGTATTTTTTTTGACTGTGTATTTTGTGCCAACCCCAAATACAAAGTCAAGTCCAGTAGCCTGTACGTCCCCCTGCATTTCTGTCTAATATTTTTGCACTTTGGCTTTTATTTCATCAACAAAAAAGGGGTCTTTGATTTATGGTGAAGTATTTTTGTATGTGAGGGCATAGACACTCTTCTGTTTGGGGATATTCAGTTTTCTCTGCACCATATGAGCTAGACTGCCTTTGCAATTGGAGTGGTCTGGGTACCCTTGACCATGTAGGTGGGAGTGTCATTCTGGATTCTCTCTGCTACTTACTGGCCTATGCCATCTGACTTTTGTCAGAACCATAATGCTTTCACTACCATAGTTTGGTACTACGTTCTGAAATGATGAATTGCAACCTTTCCTAGTTTGTTGTCAATATTTTTTCTTGATTTTATTTTTGAGACTATACTTCAATTACAACCTTTATCCATTTTTTTTAAAATTCCCTCCAAACTGTCCCATATACCCCACCCTGCTCTCCCTCAAATTCAAGGCTTCTTTTTTCACTGTTATTGCATGCATACATGTATATGCACATACATATATATTTCCAAATATGACCTGTCCAGTCCGGTAATGCTATCTATATGTATGTTTTTAGGACTGACTGTTGGGCAGCTGGACAATGATTTGGTGTACTCTTTTGGCTTTGACATTCTTTCAAGATTCGACATGATTTTTTTTCCCCCTCGACATGATTTTGAAATGGACTTTTTGTTCTCTTTTTGAATGTGTATGTGTGTGCAGTGCGTATGTATATATGCATGGCTTTTCATGCAGGTGTTTGTGCACACTTGTGCCTAAGGTGTTCGCAGAGACTCTTCTTTCTTTGTTCCTTCATCTTGTTCATTGAGGCTATTGTGTCTATTGATCAAACTCAGAGCCAGTCTCTGCCCTGCAACATGGGATTACAGTTGGCCATGAGTATGCTGAATTTTACAAGGGTTTTGGGGTTTAAATTCTGTTACTCTTTCTTGCATTGTACAAGAGCCATCTCTGCGGCCCTCAACATAGAATTCTCTAGCTCTGCACCATAACTAGGATTCTAGGGATTTTTCTCCAAATCTGTAGGTCACTTTCTGTCCTACTGTTAACTGACCAATATAATTTAATCTTGCTGATATTTTGTATCCCTAAAATGCCTAGTGCTAAGAATCAGGAAACAGTTTTCTCATGCAATTGTTGCTACAAATATTAACTACAACCATTCTAGAATGGATATATATTCTGTACAGAATCTATTGAACCCAGGTCCCGAATCCAACTGCTCCACTCACACACTCTACTGTATAGTCACAAAGTGGCAGAAGAAAAATGTGTAACAATGTAGAGTGCACCATTGACTGTAGAAATGTAAAGATGATTAAAAATGGAATTATTAAAGAACTATCAAATATTCTCACTTCATAATGTCTTGCTGAATATTAAGGATGTGAGAAGTGAAAGAAACATATCAATTTACCTGGGTTAGCGATAAGGGGGATTCCATACATATGATCCTGTTACTGTGCAGAACCATAGAGCTCTCCATGTACGTGTCTATTTGTAGGAGAAATACTGGAACACATTCTGTGCTCACAATATTTGCTGTATGTTTGAAGGGCCCAGAGGTTGAAAATACTGGTATATAGAACCAGTGGGAAAAGAACAGAATTCTGTTTCACATTTCTGTATGACAGTGGATTTTTTACCTTTAAAATATTGTATTAAAGCTGAGGTTGACATGTGCAGAATATCAACAGCACTCTTTTCTAAGTCACTGGGTATAGTTGGCTCTGAAAAGTGAGAACAACATCATTCAGTGGTTCTAAAAATACATCAGCTATGAAGCACACCTCCCTTTCAGCATTCAGGCACACGGTAAATAAACATGAGAAGACTGTCCGATCATCCTTGCCTCTTATCTGACATTTTACTGAAGTTCATCATCCAAGTACTTGTCAGAAAAGAAGAAGAACAGACCTGGGGAAGGTATTGTAATGCAGTATTAGGGAGGCCTAGGAATGAAGATTGTTGCTGGTCTGCGACACACTAAGTGTGACTCTAGTCCTGCTATATGCAGCATCTTTATCTCAAATAACAGATGGAAATGTCATACACAAATGTTATAGAAAGAAAGAACTTGAATGATACAATATGACAATATATGAATCTTTGAGTGACTAAAGTACAAATTTTCGGATCTAGTTTAATCTCTCGATACATCCTTTTTTGTTGTTACTGTTAACAAATGGTAGTTGACATAAAGTGCAAGAAGGAAGGGAGCTAAGAAATGCAATAGTGTATGTGTTTGGACTGTGGTTAAATGGAAAGTATAATAAATCAATGCCTGAGGCAGGTGGGAGAGCTGGCCCTGCACCTTGTCTGGGCAGTACAACAGAGCCAACCCTGTTGGCAGAAGTGTAGGTGAGCCAACCCCAAAGTTGTGAGCCCCAGAGAGTTGTCCCCAGTATACTTCTATCATGTGGCGATGTGGGTGGGGGAGAGATGGCCCTCCCCCTCATCTGCTGCAGTACTCAGGAGAGTGGGCCCTGCTCCTTTCCTAGCCAGCCCGGTAGAGCTGACCCTGTTGGCAGAAGTGTGGGTGAGATAGCCCTGAGGGTGTGAGAGTTGGATAGCTGGCCACATCCCCCTCATCTCCCACGTGGTGTTGAGGGGGAGAAGAGATGCCCTCTCTTCTTGATCCTGCCACCTGTGGTGGGCCAAGAGTTGACCCGCCCCTTACCAGCAGCACTCAGGAAAGTGGACCCTGCACCTCGCCTGGGCAGCACAGTAGAGCTGACCTGGTTGGTGGAGGTGTGGGTGAGCCAGCCCTGATGTTGTGAGCATGAGAGAGCTGTTCCTGGGTTAAAGATAAGGGGGAACCCACACATAGGATCCTCTTCCTGTGCGGAACTACAGAGCTCTCCATGCACGTGTCTATTTGTAGGAGAAATACTGGAACACATTCTGTGCTCACAATATTCACTGTATGTTTGAAGGGCCCAGAGGTTGAAAATACTGGCATATAGAACCAGTGGGAAAAGAACAGAATTCTGTTTCACATGTCTGTAACGACAGTGGATCCTTTTCCACCTGGGTGACTCTTACACTACCAAGTTTAGCTGCCAGCATGAGGTACAACTTGGGTGCCTCTGGAACATGTGTGCTCTCAGGAAACACTTCCCAGAAGATTTCACCTCAACTATGCATCTCTCCCCTGCCCATGCTGCCATATGACAGATGAATAATGGGGGCAGCAAATTCCAAAATTCTTCGACAATCCTCTCTCAAACATGGTCAGATCTGTCACAGGAATACCCCACTACACTGGTACCAATTTGTCTTAGTGAGGGTTTTATTGCTGTGACAAAACACCATGGCCAAAAGCAAGTTGGGGAGAAAAGGGTTTATTCTGCTTACATTTCTGTGTCACTGTCCATCACTGAAGGAAGTCAGGACAGGAACTCAAACAAGGCAGGATCCTGGAGGCAGGAGCTGATGCAGCGGCCATAAAGGAGTGCTGCTTACTGGCTTACTCTCCATGGCTTGCTCAGCCTACTCTGTCATAGAACTCAGAACTACCAGCTTAGGAATGGCACCATCGACAATGGGCTGGGCCCTCCCCCATTGATCACTAATTGAGAAAATGCCTTACAGCTGGATCTTATGGAGGCAGTTTCTCAATTGTAGTTCCCTCCTTTCAGAGAACTCTAGCTTGTGTCAAGTTGACATGAAACTAGCCAGGGTTGGCTATTGCCAAATTTGTTAAGGAGAAAAACATCTATGAGAGTACTTCTCAGTTTTGCTTACATTTTAATCTATTATTTCATCTTTGGATAGTGATCCTTATCAGATATGGGTGAAATATTTTCTCCCAGTCTGTTTCTGCTTTTCACTCTCTTATTGACTTCTTATTTACATTATTCATTATCTACTAAATGAGAAATGATATTGACAGTTATATTGGTCAGGGTTCTCTAGAGGAATGGAACTTATAGAATGAATCTTTCTCTCTCTCTCTCTCTAGATATACATCTATCTATCTATCTATCTATCTATCTATCTATCTATCATCTATCTATCTATGGGATTTATTAGAATGATTTATAGGCTGTGGTCCAGCTAGTCCTATCAACAGAAGGTCCAAGAATCCAGTTGTTTTTCAGTCCATGAGGTTGGTTATCTCATCTAGTCTTCAATATATGCTGGAATCTCAAAGAAGTAGCTCTAATGCCTGCAAAAGAGCAGACTTGCTGGTGAAAGCAAGGACAAGCAGGCAAAGAGAGAGCAAGCTTCCTTCTTCCATTTTTTTTAAAGAGTCTGCCATCAGATGTGGCCCAGATTAAAGGTGCATCATGCCACCGCAAAGATCTGCATTAGAAGTGGGTCTTCCCACTTCAAATGATTTAATTAAGAAAAGTAATCCCTCACAGATGTGCTCAGTCATTTGGGCTTTAGTTAATTCCAGATATAGTCAAGTTGACAACCAAGAATGGCCATCATAACATTTATGTAGAAAATGTAATTTTTAGCTTTAGTTTTAAAAGTTTCATGTATATATATGAATGAATACCATGTTATGATTATATCCACCTACCTATTGCCCTCTGTTGTTCCACTTCATGTCCTTGTATACCTCATCTTTCCCCAATCCATCCCTCAGTGGCTACAACACGAGAGAAAATACATGCCTTCCTTCTGTAAACCTTAATAGTCATTAGATCCCCAGAAGGGATGGGGCCCCATTGGGAACACCTTTATTCTTGAAGGACAGCTGAAAGGCCCAATCCTGGCTGCTATCCATAGCTGCTGTATGTTCATGTTTCCACCAGCAAGGTCATATCTTCTTGATCCCCATCTTCCCTCTCATAAATTCTTTCTGTCATTTCTTTTCAATGTTTCTTGGACCATTTGGTTAGGATGATACAGAGAGCCCATTTAAGTTGTTTGCCAGAGAGGTCTAGTCATTAGAAGTAGGCTACCATAAGCATCCTGAATTTTACACGTGTTTGACCTGGATGCTAGTCCTCTTCCTTGTATTGCATCCTTTTAACTGCCAAGCCATCTCTGTAGTCCCTAAAATGGACTTTCCTAGTGCTCCAACCTATCTTTGGGATTCTAGGGATTTCCCCAGAGTCATTCTATGTCATTTTCTGTGCTAATTTATTTGTATAATTCCATCTTATAAATGTTTTTAATCCATAAAAAGTCTAGTGCTAAGAACCAGGAAACAGTTTTCTTAAGCAATTACTGCCATAACTTAACTATAAGCATTCTAGAAGGAATATATAAATACTCCACTTACAGAATGCATTGAATTAAAAGCTTATATGTCCTCAGTCAATAATTCCACCACTCACACGCTCTACTTAACAGATGTAAAGTTAACACAATAAACATGTGCAATGGTTTTGGTCATACTGTTGATTGTAGTCACAAAGTCATAAATGTAAAGGAGATTCAGAAAGGAACTGTTAAGTGTGGTACATTCATACTTTGGAACATCTTGCAGAATGTTCAAGGTGTGAGAGATGAAGAAACCTATCAATTTATCTGGGCCAGATGTAATGAGGTTGTAGGCACAAGATTCTATTACTGTGCAGAACTACAAAGCCTTCTACATGGGTGTCTATTTACACAAAAAGCACAGGAACAAATAATGTACTCACAATATTGGCTGTGTGTTGAAAGAGTCCAGAAGTTGAAGACGGTGGTCAATAGAAAACCGGGAAAAGTACAGAGGTTTATTTCATACATCTTTATGGCGGTGACTCTTTTACCTTTTAGGGCACTCAGTGTAGCAGCCAATTTTGACATCTGCAGATTATCTGCAGCTCCATCATCTTTCTCGTCTAAATTTGTAAGTTTAAATGTCTCTGAAAAATGAAAACAATTTCATGCAGTGGTACTGAAATGCTGTAATTTCTGAAGTGGAGCAGTTCAACAAGCACTAATAAATTTTGTCTTATTTTGCCTTGCCTGGTGGCTGAGAATACATAAAAATGCGTTGTAAGGCTATGCATCGAATAAAAGAAAAACCGAAGCTGGGAGAGGTTTCGAACACCTGCAGTCTGAGCACTTGGGAGGCTGAGGCAGGTAGATGGGTATCTTCCTGCCAGTCTGCCTGCACTTAGAGAGTGATTGGCACTGTTGTATGTAGCACTCCTGTATCAAATAACAGTTGGAATGCTACATACAAATGTCATAGAGAGAATGCTGGGAACTAGTTGAACAATAATGAAAATCAGGAATGACAAATACAAAATTCAGAATATTTTATTCTGTGTATAAATCTTGCTTTGTTTCTTTTTTAAAATTGAAAGTAACATTCTGGGAATTTGGAGTGGGGGCTATAGGTGGATATGAACAAGATAATTTGTATACTTGTGCTAGTTTGAATAGGTGTGGCCCCCAGAGACTCAGGTGTTTGAATGCTTGGGCATATAGAGAGTGGCACTATTTGGAGGTGTGGCCTTGTTGGAGTAGGTGTGGTCTTGTTGTAGTAAGTGTGTCACTGTGGTGGGGGGTGGGGTTTGAGGTCTTATATGCTCAAGCTACACCCAGTGTGGGACTCAGTCTCCTTCTGCTGCCTGCAGATCCAGATGTAGAACTCTCAGCTCCTTCTACAGCACCATGTCTGCCTGTATACCGCCATGCTTCCCACCATGATGATAATGGAGTAAACCTCGGAAACCATAAGCCAGCCCCAGTTAAATGTTTTCCTTTATAAGCGTTGCTGTGGTCATGGTGTCTCTTCACAGCCATAGAAACCGTAACTAAGACATCTGTATATGAAATTTCAAAGAAAAATAATTTCATAGTCCAGGCTGCAGAGATGGCTCAGTAGTTAAGAGCACTTGTTACTTGTACAGAGGACCTGAGCTTGATTTCCAGCACCCACATGGTGGTTCAATACCATCCATAACCCTAGTTTCAGGGGATCAAACAGGCAGGTAATTGGTGCACATACATGCATGTAGGCAAAATATTCATACACATAAACTAGCCAAATAAACATTAAACAAAAGCTCACCTTTCTATTATCCTTTCTCTCTAATCAGAGAGTAAAACTGTAGATAAGATCACTTAGACTAAGAGGAAACCTGTGACACACACGGCAGGGCAGTCAAGGGAAGCCTGTCAAGCCAGCTGGAGCTCAGGGAACTGGGTGTGCCTCTGCTTCCAATTTCTTATAGTCCTTGGAGACATTCTGTGGCTGTTGTTTGTTTTCTTTGTTCTTTCTTTTCCTTCCCTCTTCCTATCCATTCCCCTTGACTTTTTGTGGTATTGGGGACTGAACACAGGTCTCTCTATATGGTGGTTGAGTTCTCTACACCCGAGCTAGAGCCACCCTCCGCATTCTACTTCCTTATACTGAGACAGAGCCTCACGTGCAGGCTAGCCTTGAACTCTCTTTATTGCCACAGCTGTCCTTGAACTTGTGGTTTTTCCTGCATGAGTTTCCAGGTAGCTAGCATGACAGGTATGTAATATCCGTCCCAGCCATCCTTTTCTGCCACTTCTAACCCCTCTGTGTCCTTTCTTGGCAATGCCATCCAATGGGTGTGAAGTGTATTTCTTATTTTAGTTTTGGGTTGAATTTTCCTAATGAACAGTGATGTCTCCATCATCTTTCTATGTTCCTGTTGGTATTTGTAATACCTTCTCAGGAAGAGTCTCTGTAAGAGTACTTGATACTGTTTTTATGAGTTTTCTTGTGGTTGGTGTTCAGACCTCCATTAATATACCTTTGTAAAATAATTCTTTATAGGACTCACACATGGAAATACGATCCCTTTCTGTGGATAGCCATTTTACCCCATTGACATGGTCCTATTTTATTTACTCTTTTAAACTACTATACACCACTTGTACAAAATCTTATCTTCCTTGGTGTGTTTAAATTTTTAATTCTGATGAACTTAATTTGCCTATATTTACCTGTATTTTTGATGTTAATGAAAAGCTTATTGTCAAAATGAGCATCACGTAGGTTTTGGCCTATTTTTTCTATGCTTTTGCATTTTATCTCTTATTTGTAAGTTCTATCTTCATATTGACTTACGTTTTGAAAACAGTTTACTATGCAGACTCCTTTCATGCTTCTGCTTGGGGATATCCAATTTCTCCTGTACCTTGTGAGGTAGACTACTCCTTCTCTACTATGTGTTCTTTGTATCATCAAACATGTGGGTTAGAGTTCGTTTTTTGGATCTTTCGTGCATGGCAGTGGTCTTTGGGCCACCTATGTGTGTGTCCAAACCATAATGCGGTCATTGCTGTAGGTTGTTAGTAAGTTTTGAAGTTATGAAGTACTCATTTTGTTCCTTTACATGATTATCTAGATTATTATGGTCTCTGAAGATTCCACATGAATGTTCCAATGGACTTTCTATCGCTGTAAAATACCTTTGGAATTACAGGAATTTTACAGAATTTTTGATTCCTATCTGTAGTATATATATTTAACAATATAAATTAACATTTGCATTTCCATTTCATGAAAGTCTATTTCTAGATAAAATCCTTTGAGGACTTTCGTTTATTTTCTGGTAGAACTATATTAACTATAATTATAAAATAAATTACTTATCAATATGAATTAAAAGTAAAAACATCTATGTCTTTCCCCCACAAATCATGCACATACTCTATTTTATAGAAATATAAGTGGAAATGAGACAATAGCAGATGAAATTTATTGAAGCACCGATTATTGACCCTTGAAATAAACACTGAAGACTTACAGGGCATTGTAAGAAGCAATTGTTGAGTAAGTTACTGCACATTCTCCTTTTAGAGAATAAAAGTAGAAGGTGTGAGGGATGAAGGAAGTCTATCCGTTTACCTGTGTCAAGGCAAGTAGGATGCACAGTATACCATACTGCACAGAGCCACAACCTTTCATATACACACATGTCTACTCATGGGAATCATGGGACATACTGTGCCCATGAGACTGGCTATCTTGTTGAGGGGCCCACAGGTTTGAATACTGGCAGAAAGAAACTGGGGATGGAACAGAGTTCTCTTTTACACCAACAAAGAAACATCAACCAACAAACTAATCCAATATACAAAAGTATCATACAGAAGCTAAAAAAAAAACCCCCACAAAAGAACGAGATGCATCTCCTCAAAAAATTACTGATCTCACAACCCAAATTAAAGCAATTTGGAACTTTCAGAGAAAGAATCCAAGAGAACACTTACAAATATGCTCAACAAGTCAAAGACAACATGAATGTTCTCCAAGAAAACAAAAACAGCTGAGTGAAGTAAGGAAGTCATTCATTGTAGGAAAATATACTTCTATAAAGACACAGAATTGCAGCACTGGAGAGATGGCCCAGTGGTTAGGAGCACTGGCTGATCTTGCAGAGGACCAAGGTTCAATTCCCAGAACCCACGTGGTGGCTCACAACTGCCTGTAACTCCAGTTCCAGGCGATCTGATGTCCTCTTCTGACCTCCACAGGCACCAGGCACACATGGGGCAAACAGATATACCTTCAGGCAAAATATTCATAAACAAAAACCAAAAGTAAATAAAAATATTTTAAAAAGATAAGGAATTGCTGAAGAAAGACAAACTCAAATGATGCTGGAATAAAACATTCATTAAACCAGACAAAAAGCTGATTAGAAGGCCTAACTAATAGTGGATATGTGGACAACACACTGCAGTGGCATGAAGGTCATGTAGAAGTATGTGATTATTCAGTGAAGGTCAACAGTAAATTGAAAAATTTGAGAGCTTTGGGATACCATGAAATAACTATCTGAAAATTATGGGCATAGAAAAAAGAGAAACATTTATGTCAGAGGCACAGAAAACACTTTCGATAAAATCCTACAAGAAAACTCCCTAAATCTTGAAAGAGGTACAAGAGGCATCCAGACTGTCAAATAGGACCAGAAGAGAAACTCTTCTTGACATATTATCACTAAAATCCTAAAAACACAGACTGAAGAGAGGGTATTCAAAACTACAAGGGAAGAGACAATTGCATATGAAGCAGGCCAATCATAATAACATATTTAATAGCAACTGTCGAAAGGAGAAAAACTTGCAAAGATCCATTCCAAGTTCTGAAAGACCACAATTACCAAACCTGACTATTATATATAGCAAAATTATCTCTTAATTGAATGAGGAAAAAGGCTTTCCAAGGCCAAAACAGATAACAGGAATTTATGGCTACTAGCGAGCTCTACAGAAGACACTGGAAAAAAATAATTTGAGTTAAGAAAAAGATAAATGAACTCAAGTGACCATGGCATATGGTGGGATAAACGATATCAGGACAGTAAATAAAAACATAAAGATCTAAAGGGTTGGACAGATGACTGGGGGTTTCTGAGCACTTTCTGCTCTTCCAGAGGACTCAAGATCAGTTCCCAGCACTTATGTCAGAAAGCTCACAACCATTTGTAATGACATTCCCAGGGCAGCTGAACCCCCACTGACATACAAACAATAAAACCAAATATTAAAAAATAAGAAAACATAAACCAAGAAAATATGATAAATAATATGCTTATTTCAATAATAATTCAGAATATTAATGGTCTAAATGACCAAATAAAAAGACATAGATGAGCAGTGTGGATTAGAGCTCAGGCTACACACACCTTTGCTTCCTCCTAGAAACAGACCTCACTATCAAATATAGACATCATCTCAGATTAAAGGATAGAAAATGTTATTCTAAGAGTATGGACTTAGGAAACAAGCTGGCATAGCTATTCTAATATCAGAAAACACAGATTTCAAACCCAAAGTACTCAGAAGGACTAGAGAAGCCATTTCATACCCATTAAGGGAACAACCCACCAAGAGGATTTTGCAGTTCTGAACACAAATACATAAACACAAGCGTAGCTTCATAAAACAAGTACACTCTATGTAAAATCACAGATTAACCCCACACATAATAGTGTGTGTAATAGTGAGTAATAGTGAGTCACTTCAACATCTACTCACACCATCAGGCATGCCATCTGGACAAAACCCTGAGAAACAGTAGAGACATGACATCATAAATTAAATGGACCTAACAGACATCTAGAGGATATTTTGTCAAAACTCTGAAGAATACACATTGTTGTAAAGAATACACATTGTTGTAATCAGACCATAAAGATTTCCCCAGAATTATCAACCCATTAGAAAACAAAGTAAGTCTCAGCAGATTGAGAAAAAGTTGAGATACCATGCTGTATTCTATCTGACCATGATAGAATAAAGCCAGGCATGAACAGCAAGAGAAACTACAGACAATCATGGAGATTAAACAACACACTACTAAATGAAGAGTCTGGTATTGGCTTTGACACTGGAAAATAGTTTTTGATACTTTTGTTGCTACAACTATTAATTACAGGCAGTCTGCAAAATATTTGTTAGTACTTAAGAAAAATTAAAGACATACATGTTCTTAATCCAGCCACCCCACTCTTGTGCTCTACTGCATAAAGTAGGAGAATAAAGTGTGTTATGACATTGATAGTACTGTTGGTTGTAGTTGCAACAACAGAAATGTAGGGGCGATGTAAAGAGAAACTATACATTAAGTGTGGTGGTTTTCCATTTTGCAAAAACATGCAGCATACCAAAGGTGCAATTCACCTTGGTTAGAGGTAAGGTGGGTCGGTGCACAGGATCCTATTATTTTACAGAAACAGAAAGCCCTCCACACTGGTGTCTCTTTACAGGAAAAGCATAGAACACAAGCTGGGCTTACAAAATTGGCTGTCTGAAGAGGCTCATGGGTTTGAGAATTTTGGTAAATAGAAAAAACGGGAAAGGAATACACACACACACACACACACACACATTTGGTTTTTTGAGACAAGGTTTCTCTGTGTAGTTTTGGTACCTGTCCTGGATCTCGCTCTGTTACCCAGGCTGGCCTCGAACTCACAGAGATCCACCTGCCTCTGCCTCCCGAGTGCTGGGATTAAAGGTGTGCGCCACCACTGCTGGGCAAGAAAGGTACATTTTAATTCACACGTCTGTATTATAGCATCTCCTTTACCTTTAGTCTCAGATTTCCTTGCAGCAGACATGCTCATAATACTTGAATGTTGAGCAACATCACCATAGAAATAAGATCTCGACAGCTCTGAAAAAAAACGAGAACGACATCATTCAGCGACGATGGACATAAACTACTCCTGAGCACAGCTTCCTCCAGCTATTGACACAGAGCAGTTGACAGGCCCTAGTGGACTGTCTGATTTACCCTTGCCTGGCAGGTGGTATTCTATAAACGTGCATTGTAAGAGTGCAAGTCAGGGACTAATGGAGCATGGGAGGTCCTGCGGGCCTGTAGTCACCCTCTGCCTCTGCTGCCTTCTTCTTCACATTTTTGTTTTCTTCTTTCTCTTTCTTCCTCTTCCTTTCCTTTCCTCTTCTTTATTTTTTCATTTTTGTGGAATTGGGGACTGAACACAGTTCCCTGCACACGCTGGCTGAGAGCTCCACAACTGGGCTACCTCCAGCCCCAGCACTCTACACACTTTTTATACTGAGACGGGGCTCTCATGGCCAGACTAGACTTGAACTCTGTGTGTTGTCAAAGCTGACCTGAACTTGTGAGTTTCCTCATGAGTCTCCCAGGGAGCTATAGTGCCAGGTATGGAACTCCAGGCCCAGCCAGTTATTCTTCTACGTTCCTCTTGGCCTTAGTTCCTGGAAATATTATGCCATGTGTGTGAAGAGCTTTTCTCATTGTGGTTTGGGGTTGAACTTCCCTAAAGAGACATTTCTATGTTCCTGTTGGTCTATAAAACCTTCTCAGGAAGAGTATCTCTTAGAGTATTTTTTTTATGAGTTTTGATGTGGTTGAGTTTCAGACCACAGTTAATATATCTTTGGAAGTATTCTTTACAGAACCCAGAGAGAGAAGTATGTTCTTTTCTTTGGATAGCCCTTTTACTTTATTGATATTATCCCATTTTGTTACCTTTTAAAAACTACTAAATATAAATTATATCTTCCTTGACCTGACCAAATTTTAAAATCTGATGAATCTAAATTTGCCAATATTGACTGTATTTTTGATGCTACCCATTTTACATTGTCAAAATGAGCATTGTATATGTTTGTCCTAATATTTTTGCGGGTAACTCTTACTTGTAAGATCTGTCTTCATGTTGACTGATGATTTGAATACAGTTTAACTTGTGGGATCCTTTCATGCCGCTGCTTGTGGATACACAGGCTTCCCCACATTGTGTGTGGCGAGCTTCTCTTTATCCATGATGTGGTCTTGGAATCATCAACCACGTAGGTTGGAGTTCATTTCTTGGGTCTCTCCAGCATGGCACTGGTCTCTGTGCCACTTGTATGCATGTGAGAACTGTGGCTACAGCCTTCATTGCTGTAGGTTGGTAGTAAGTTTTGAGGTTAAGTATTATTTTGTTCTTTTACATATTTATTTAGACAATTATGGTCTACAAAGATTCTATATGAATGTTAAGTAGACTTTCTATTTATGCAAAATCCCTCTGGTATCCCAGGGATTTCTCCAGAGTTTTTTTTTTGTTTTGTTTTGTTTTTTTTTTTTTTTTGGTTTTTTTTTTTTTTTTTGGTTTTTCGAGACAGGGTTTCTCTGTGTAGCTCTGCGACTTTCCTGGAACTCACTTGGTAGCCCAGGCTGGCCTCGAACTCACAGAGATCCGCCTGCCTCTGCCTCCCGGATTAATGTGAGGGCGATCTGGCTGCGACATCTGTCACCCCATTGATCGCCAGGGTTGATTCGGCTGATCTGGCTGGCTAGGCGGGTGTCCCCTTCCTCCCTCACCACTCCATGTGCGTCCCTCCCGAAGCTGATAGAGGAGGACTGGTCTTCGGTCAAGGGTATACGAGTAGCTGCGCTCCCCTGCTAGAACTTCCAAACAAGTTCTCCAGAGTTTTTGATTCCTTTTTGTAGTACGGACATTTACCAATGTAAATCTGTGCTTACATTTCTACTCATAGAAAGTCTGTTTCTAGATGTGGCATTTAGAATTGAGATTTTATTCTATTCTCTGGCTGAATTATATTAATTGTAAATTAGTTGTCTATATGAATTAAATATAAAAGCACCTATGTATTTTCCCCACAAATCACATTACATATTCTATTTTATAGAAACATCAGTGAAATAAGACAATTGCAGATGACACCTATTGGAGTACTGATTATTGACCCTTGAAATAAACCCTGAAGACTTACAGGGCATTGTAAGAAAAAATTGTTGAATACATTACAGCACATTCTCCTTTAAGAGCATGCAGGAAAGAGAAGGTGTAAAGGATGAAGGAAGTCTATCCGTTTACCTGGGTCAAGTAAATAGGGCACACTTAGGCACAGGATACCAAACTGTACAGAGCTACAATCTCCCCCATACACATGTATTCACTCATGGGAATCATGAGAACATACTGTGCTCACAGTACTGGCTGTTTGGCCCATAGGTTGGAAGATGGATATTAGTAAAAAGCACTAGTGAGAATGGTACAGAGTTCTCTCTCACACATCTGTATTGTAGTGACTCCGTTGTTACCTTTAGTGAGGTCTTTGTAGCATAGGTCAAACCACGCAGATTATATAGAATTATGGCATCTTGGTCATTTAAGTTTACAGGTGGCTCTGAAAATGAGAACAATATCAATAAATTATACTAGAAGAAAAGTCATTAGAATTTTTAAAAAGTTAAAATAAATCTTGATCCCCTTCTGAAGAAGTTCACTCGAGTTTTCAATTATTCTAGATGCTGCAGCCAGGCCAACACAAATCAGTTCTTTCAGAGTTCTCTTGCTCTGGCTGTTTATGTTATAAAAGCACATTGTAAGGGTGTCTATTGAGAAAGAAAGAATGGAGCTGGTTTAGGTAACACAAATCTGTACTTCTCATACTTTGAAGGTTGAAGAAGGAGGATAGCAATTTGGGAGACAGTCAGGCTTACATAGTTAATGTGATGGTGGGTGCAATTATTTCTACACCTGACAATACCCTTTTACAAACAAACAAACAAATAAACAAACAAACAAACCAAGAACAAACAGTGATAGAAGGAGGGTGGGAGAAGTCAGTGTGCACTCTGTACAAGGCTGAAACTATCAAAGAATTTAGTTACTAAAAAATACATCAAATAAAATACAGAAAGAAAGAATCTATATGCAAATGTCAGAGTAAGTACTTCAAAAACCATTAGGGTTATAATTAGAAGTACATATTCTAAAAAATTTCAGATATAGCTTTCCCTTGTATAACCTTGTATCTTGAAGAAAAATGTGACATTCCCATGAGCAGTAATAGAAGAACAGAGGGAGTGATATGTAACTTTTGGTGAATTTTATACTATTAGAAGCAAAATAATCTGATGAAAACAGTTCAGTATCCATTTAGTTGAAGAAAACATTGAAATACAGACTTATCAAATATTAGTTTTGATACTTGGATATAGATTTTTAATGTTTTTATTGCCATAGCTATTAATTATAGTCATTCTACACAGTATTTGTGAGAACCTATGGGAATTAAAAGCATACCCGTTCTTCATCCAGCCGCCCCACTCACACACTCCGCTGTCTAAAGCAGGAGAATGAAGGAGGACAGAGGCATTGGCAGCACTGTTGGTTGTTGTTGCAACAACGTAAACGGAAGGCTTATGTGCAGTTTAAGTGTTATAGTTTTTCATTTGGGAACACAGCGCCGAAAGCTCAAGCTGTGAGATGAAGGAAACCTACCAGTTCACCCGAGTAAGGTAAGGGGATCTGTGCACAAGATCCTGTTACTGTGCAGGAAGACAAACCCCTCCACCCAGGCTGGTGACGTAACTTAGCTGTTTGTTGGAAAGGGACTCACGGGTTTCAAAATTCTGGCAAATAGTAACAACGGGAAAGGGATATTTTAATTCACACATCTGTATCACAGCATCTCCTTTACCTTCAGTCAGAAATTTCTTTATAGCAGACTTTGACTTCGACGGATTATTTGAAAGTTGAACATCTTCACCTTCTAAATGAGACGTTTCAGACAGCTCTGAAAAAAAAACGAGAACGACATCATTCAGCGACGATGGACATAAACTATTCCTGAGCACAGCTTCCTCCAGCTATTGACACAGAGCAGTTGACAGCCCCTAGTGGACTGTCTGATTTACCTTTGCCTGGCAGGTGGTATTCTATAAACGTGCATTGTAAGAGTGCAAGTCAGGGACTAATGGAGCATGGGAGGTCCTGTGGGCCTGTAGTCACCCTCTGCCTCTGCTGCCTTCTTCTTCACATTTTTGTTTTCTTCTTTCTCTTTCTTCCTCTTCCTTTCCTCTTCTTTATTTTTTCATTTTTGTGGAATTGGGGACTGAACACAGTTCCCTGCACACGCTGGCTGAGAGCTCCACAACTGGGCTACCTCCAGCCCCAGCACTCTACACACTTTTTATACTGAGACGGGGGTCTCATGGCTAGACTAGACTTGAACTCTGTGTGTTGTCAAAGCTGACCTGAACTTGTGAGTTTCCTCATGAGTCTCCCAGGAGCTGCAGTGCCAGGTATGGCCCAGCCATCTCCTCTTCCATGTTCCCTTTCCCTTCTGCCTCCCTTCCTGACAATACTATTCCAGGAGGTCAAGTGTTTTTCTCATTGTAGTTGATTTCATGGTCCTGTTAGTGGTTTTCAGAGTGTCTCTCATTGTTTTTATGTGTCTTGTTGTGGTTTAGCTTCAGACCTTTTCACCTTTGTAAAGTAATTCCTTATAGGACGCAGACATGGAGTCATGATCCCTTTCTATGCATAGACTTTTGATTCTACTGGTACTGTCCCATTTTATTTGTTTCCTTTTTTACTAACACATATCAATTGTACAAAATTATATCTTCCTTAATGTGCACACATTTTAGCTAAGATAAACCCTAATTGGCCTATATTTATATTTTTGACCGTGTCTTCAATGCTAATTAAAACTATATTCTAAGGTGGACGTCTTGTATATTTTTGCATACTTTTTAAAAAAAAACATTTTTCAGGTTTGCATTAGCAAAGGTGAATAGCTATTACATTTTCAAGTGTTTCTCTTACTTTGTTGCTTATTATTATTTAGACTGTTACAGTCTCTGATGATGCCATATGAATTTCAAAATGGACTTTTCTACTCTAGTAAGGTATCTATGTAATTCTAGGGATTTTTGTGCAGGTTGTAGTTAATTTCTGTGCTAGTTTCAGCTAACAAATATAGTTCAATATTGTTAATATTTTCAATTCATAAAATCTAGTGCTGAGAATTATAGAGAAATTTTTCATGATTTTATTTCCATAACAATTAGCAACAGTACTTATAGAACGTATAAAAGAAGTATCTATGGGTAGTAAAAGCATATATCTTCTAAATATAAAACCTCACTCATACACTCCATAGAGACAAAGTAGCATAATAAAAGTATGACTAGCAGGTACGTTGACACACATGTTTAATCCTAGCACATGGGAAGCAGAGGCAGTTCTAGGCCAGCCTGTCCATATAGCAAGTTCCAGACCTGCTGTGGCTACATAGTTAAGTCCCTGTCTCAATAAAAAAAGGGATGATTTGGATTGCACAATTGATTGAAGCTGCAGCCACAGAGATGTACAGTTATTTGAAAAGGAACTACTGATAAGTGATATATTCTCATTTCAGAACATTACAGAGAAAATGGAATGTATAAAACATGAAGGAAATCGATCAATTTATCTGGATTAGAGGTCAGGAGGTCTATGCATAGGGTTCTATTTCTATTTACAAAAAAAGCCCAGTGGGCTCATAATATAGGCTGTTTGTTGGAAGAGGCCACACGGAAGGATACTGGTAGACAGGAACAGTGTGAACATAACACAGAGTTTCATTTTCAACACATATCACAGTATTTCCTTTACCTTTAATGACTTTGATTTTTGGAGTAGAGGCAGGCATCTTCAGATTATTTGGAAGTTCAATACCTTTTTCAACTAACTTTCCAGGTTTAGGCTGTTCTGAAAAAGAGACTAAGGTTAAGAACTGATACCATAAATAAACTAATTTCAAATTTTAAAGGGCCAAAAATCAATTCATTATGAATATACTTTTTATCTAGACACATGTAAATCAAAACATAATTATGTTACTTCCCCCCTTCCCTTTCGACCTCCACGTTCTTTCCCTCTGGATCTCCCAGGTGCCCCTACTCTTAAGTTAATAGCTTCTTTTTCTTGATTATTATCATCATCGCATATATATGCAAAAATCTATACATATAGTCTGCTGCATCTGTTTCTGTTGTTTGTATGTACATGGTTCCAGGGCTGACCACTTTATATATTGGATAAGCAATCAAGGGGCTCATGCCTGGGAGAGGCTGATTCTCCCTCTCTTAGCAGTCATTGCTTTTCCTGCAGTTCTTAGTCGAGGGGTGAGACCCGGTGAGATTTTTTCCCCCCTCTTCTGTGTTAGTATGTTTAATGATATTGTCGTTGTTCAGGTCTTAGAAAAATCAATCTTAGTCTCTTCTAAACCCTCCTAACCCTTCAGTAATTTACATGAAGCAGTTTAACCAGCAAACACGGATTTTCTTTGAATTTGCGTTGTCTAGTTGTTGGTATTTTATGTAAGTCTATCATAACAGTGCAAGTCGGGGGCTGGGGAGACAGCACAGCCCGTGAAAGGCTCGCCATACAAGCACGTAGACCTGAGATCAGTTTTCCAGCATCCATCTGTAAAGTTTGGGGCTGTGGCAAGTGACTGTAGTCCTAGTGCTGGGTCATGACACGAGAGGCTCCCTGAGGCTTGCTGTACAGAAAATCTCACTCTTTGTTTGGTGAGATACTCTGTCTCAGAAAATAGGTTTTGGCTCTGTTCCAAATGCACTAACTTTGTAGAAGTTTTGTTGCGTTCTGTAGACTTTGAGTCTGGTTAATTTGATTGGATGATACTTCTTATTTTTTGCAAGATTTTTTAAATAATAAATTTTATAGAAGAAGAAAGAATATGTTTGAGAGTGACAGGAGAAGATATATGGACATCAAACCTTGGCTTCCACAGGAATACACACACACATACACACATGCACATACACAGGAACATGTACACATGTAACCACCCCACCACATCATCATAAAAGATTATATATAAGGAGAAAGAAAAAAAGCAGCGAGAGAGGTCTTGCATGTCTATACTACCAGTACTCAGGAACTGAGGCAGGGAGATGGGCATCTGCCTGCCAGGCTGCCTGCTTACTAAGTACGACTTCAGTCTTGCTATGCACAGCACACCTGTCTCACAAACCAGAGATGTTAAATGCAAATGTCAGAGAAAGAACTTAAAAAAAAACTAAACAGTAGGACAATAAACAAAACCACAAGTGACTGGAATACATTTTAGAATAGTTTCTGTACATGTAAAGCTTTATCTGTTTTTTAAAAATATAAGGTGACATTCTCCTAATGAAAACTACAGAGAAGATAGAGAGATAATACGAAATACTGTTGTATGTGAATTAGGAAAAGTGTAAAACAGAAAGTATAACAATAAAATAGTTTCAATATCTTTTCCTTCTGGGGCAAATGCTTAAATAAAGTACAACGTGGGTCTGTTCAGAGATTTTTCTCAAAGTTATCTGGCCAAATTTGCAAGTTAAAAAATTTTTATATTGCATTTCTTGCACAAAAAACTTCCATTCACTGAGGCAAGTGTGTGTGTGTGTGTGTGTGTGTGTGTGTGTGTGTATGTTTGTCTGTGTGTGTGTTTGTGTGTGTATGTGAACAATGTGCAACTGGATTCTCCATCTAATCCAAAGTTGGATGCTCTGGTAGAAAACCATTTTGTCCTCACATCGCTTCCACCCAGCACATGAAAGGAGACCATTGTCCATTTTATCTCATCAGAAATCAGTACAATGTACTTGAGGGACTGAGCGGGCACCTTTATTGCACCCCCCATTGCCTCCTCCAAAAAGGTAAAGCCTCCCTTGGGGAGTCTGCAGAGCCTGGTACATTCAGCATAGGCAGGTCCAAGCCCCTTCCTCTGCCTCAAGGCTGTGCAAGGTGTCCCACCATAGCTAATAGGCTCCAGAAAGCCAGCTCATACACCAGGGATGGATCCTGATCCTACTGCCAGCGGGCCCCTTAAGCAGACCAAACTACACAACTGTCTCACTTATGCAGAGGGCCTAGTCTAGTCCCATGGAGGCACCACAGCTGTTGGTCTAAAGTTCATGAGTTGCCACTAGCTTGGTTTGGTTGTCTCTGTTGGTTTCCCCACCAAGATCTTGATGCCCCTTGCTCATAGAATCTCTCTTTTCTGTCTTCTACTGGACTCCTGGAGCTCAGCCTGGTGTATGGCCGTGAATTTCTGCATCTGTTTCCATCAGTTCCTGGATGAAGGCAGAGCACAACTTTTGAGAGTCAGTTCTCTCCTTCTACCATATGTATGTTCCAAGGATTGACTCAGGCTATCAGGCTTGGGGAAACAAGCACCCTTACCCATTAAGGCATCTTGCTAGTGCCAATTCAGTTTATTTTTTTAAGAGTATTTATTAATTGCACCAAGTGATGTGAAAAGTTTTATATGCTTATTACGTCTAATTTTCCATATTATTTTCTTTTCTGGCCAATTCAAAATCACAAT
>CABHPH010117291.1:5922-18781 GCA_902168325.1 Peromyscus nudipes | reverse complement strand
CAATAATCACATTCATTTTTTCTAATTGGTCTTCTCTATATTTCAGTTTTTCCAATTGTTTTGCAAGTCAATGTGTTCAATTAGAGTTACTCTTGATTTTGTTTTAATTAGCATACCAAGTAGCAGTCTTCATCATGACATCCTCAGACAGCTCCTTTTGTTCATTTTCCTCACTTTTCCCTCCTTGTACAGCACTGCTGATCTCTTTCCTCCCCTCATGTCCTCTTCCATATCATACATCTTTCATTTATTTCCCATCCCTCCCTATTAAATTTTTCTTCCTCTCATGTTCACTTGCTAATTTCATGACCTAAAACTTTGCCATCCTATGTATAATAAAAATCTAGAATCTAATATCATTCTATTTGTCTTTGTAGGTCTTGTATCCTTTTACATATCTGTGTTAATTTATCTCTCTTTTCAAAGTACAGAATATTCCATGAATGTGTATATTTCTCTTGAACAGTGGCCATGGTGATCTGCCCTCTCTTGTTCCTCTCAGTGTGTGTACTGCTCAAGTGTGATCTGTCATCTACCTCCCAATCACTTAGTTCAGAATTTGGTTTTTGCTTCTACCTTTATAAAACTTCTACCAAGAGAGCCAGACATATCATGTGTCTGACAAACTCTGTTTTGACATATTTAACATCTGCTATAATTTTTCCATGTCTACTTTCAAAGTTTCCATCCAGGCTTCTGTCTTTTTGTAGTTTTTTTCTTAGCACACATTCCATGTTTACTAATTCCCAGTCTTTTCTGGGTTCCACCTGTGTGAAGGCATAAGGATTCATTAATAACCAATTATGTATTTGACTCAGGTCAGACACATGATCTGTCTGGCTGTCTTGACAGACTTCTTATAAAGGTAGAAGTCAAAAATTTTCTGAATATTAGTAGAAAGACTTCATTCTCTCTGGTTCATATTCTGCTCACCCAATTGCCATTTTCTGTGTATCTCTACTTATGACTCCTTTGCACCTTCCTGAATCTATGCTTTATGTTATAACCAAGGGTCTGTTCTTGTATATTTCTTTTCATTGTCTATATCAGTAAAATACTCACCAAGGTTGGCATCATGTAAATTTCCCACACTCATTTTCTTGTGACCTCCCACAGCTTTTAGTGCATAGAATATTTTTCTGTATCAAAAGAGAATGAAAAGCATGAATGCACCCTCTTACCTGTGATCTTTATATCAATGGGGTCACTGGATTTCGACCGCTCAAATGGTGAGTGATTGTAAGAACCGTAGCATGTGTAATTCCCAGCATTGTCACGTGTCACGGGACCTATTGAGAATTTGGCCTGGGAACCCCCAGGATGATGTTCTGCAGAAAGCTTTAAAAAGTCCTTGATTGTTCCATTTTTATGTGATGTCAAAATGAAGCTTTCAAACTTAATCTCTGAACGACACTCCAGTGTCACCTTCTCTCCTAAATTCACCAGGGGAGTTTGTAAGGCCAAGAAGAAAGGCTTACTGTAGATTCCTAAGAATAAAGAAATTATATGAACCTGATCAAAATCTCTGTGTCCTTGAAGACCTATGCTTCTTCCTCAATTGGTCTGTGCTCCCCGTTAGTGTTCCAGTGCACTTTTTTGTCTATTTCAGCTCTGGACATAGACTCCTCCATTCTTCTGTGTCCATTTCCTCCTTATCTGACTCTAGGATTAGCACAGTATTTTCCCACTGGCTTGTTGCAAGAATGTGTCTTTTGAACCCCTTTTTTTCCATAAGCCCTATTGTCTTTTTCTAAGAATGTAAAGTGCAGGAAACATGGCAATTTTCACACCAGGCGGCTCTATGTGTCCTTTTCATGCAACTTTGGATAAAGTATAATCCTTGGCAGAATGAAGGAATTAGTATTCAACATGGTTATCAGAGAAACACTTCTAGCTCTATGCATAAGGCATTCCTGATCCAGAATCAAAAGCATTGTTTCCTTCCAATATGTTGATGAATTACCATCCTGAATTTACTGCTCTCAGGGCATCCCTTCCATGTTTCTAAATTTGCCCTTGACATGAGATCCTATATTATTTTACAATTGCTAACATAACAAATTACCACAAATTTCATTCTTAAAACGAATACAAGTATTGTGGAGATCAGAATTCTTAAAAGCCCAAATGGCATAAATCAGGTTTCTTCAGGGATTGTAACTACTGAAATCACTAGGAAAGTATCCTTTTTTTGCCTTCCCGTTTCTAGAGCCTCATGCATTCCTTGGCACTTGGACCCTTCCTCCATGTTCAGAGTTTGAGACAGGGTGTCTCCCTCATGATGATTTGTTTTTCCCACAACTGAATTTTTCCCTATTTTGTTATATCTACCCTTGTAGTTCTACAGACCTGGAATAATTCAGGATATTCTTGCATCCTGATATCAACTTGTTAAGATCTGAGTTCCATCTTCCAGCCCACTTTTCCTTGACTTATTTAACACGCAGGAATCTTAAGGGACTAGAAAAATGCATGACCTTGTATATCTTATTATGCCCAGAACATTATATGTTTCTCTGTGTTGAATATTCCTTTATAAGTCCAAACCTCTTATTAACACTGTTTCTGAAAATTATAGGGTTTGGAGATTTGGGGAAATGAAAGGCACTCAAAGCATCATCTCTAACCTGAAATTATGATCTTCACAGGGTCACTGTGGGCTGAAATTTTATAAGGGTAATGATATTTATAACCATAGCATCTGTATGTCCCTGCATGTGCTGATGTCACAGGATCCAAGACAAATTTCTTCTGGAATGGTCTTCCTGGGTTCTGAGGGATAGGTTTACCATGTTCTTTGTACAAATTGAATCCATAATTGTTTCTATGATAGTCACATCGAAGTTCCACATGCTCTCCCAAAGAAACAATATGGCTTGGCCAGGCAGAGAGTGAAGGCTTGTCATGATATCCTGCAGAGGGATGCACAGAGAAAATATTTAATGATGCTCCTTCATCCCTGAGAGCTGAGTCTCTAATTTTCTCTTCTTTGGGGTCCTTTGTATAACACTATTCTCTGAATTGATACATCCCTGCTTCAATGTAAGAGGCTGAGATCTTCAGGAGATTCAGAAAGTAAACAAACTTTCTATGTCATGCAAAGGTGAAACATTCAAGAGTCATCAGTGGCCCTTCCCAGCTCTGTAGAAAGAATAAGACCCTGGACCAGCTGAGCTCTGGGTGTTAATGTCTAAGACCTGTTGGGCTGCCTGCAAGTTGTGCACTGAGCTCCAGTGGTTTGGCTTCATGATAATCACTCATATTGGGGTGTGCTTTAAGTAAGGTTTGAGTCACCCTTGCTTCTGTGAGTAACCCCTAATCCATACTGCTATCAGTAACTTAGTAAACCCATAGATTCAGAGAGTTATGCTTTGGTGCAATCACTGTTTGGTCTGGTATGGATTTCTTTTATGAGTTGAGTACATTTGTATGTGTTGGACACAATAAGGTCATCTTGAAGTGATGAGTGTGAAAGACTGTGGTTTTTAGGATAGTTATGGTCTCTATAGACTCATCTGTTTAGTTGCATGGCACATAGGGAATATCACTAATAGGAGGTATGGCATAATTGGGATAATTATGGCCTTCTTGGACTAAGTATGTCACTGTGGAGGCACATTTTATGGACTCTTATGCTCAAGCTATTAACAGTGTGAAACACAGTCTCAGTCTGCTGCCAGTGGATCAACATGAAGAAATCTCTGCTCCTTCTCGAGCATCATCATCATGACTGCCTACACACTGCTAGGTTTTCTACCATGATTTTAATGGACTAAAACTCTAAACTGTGAGTCAGCCCCAATCAGATGTTTTCCTTTATTAGAATTTCCATGGTTATGGTGTCTCTTCACAGCAATAGAAACCCTAAGATGAAGATTGTAAGTGTTATCCAACATACCAGATATATGATATATCTTTCATGTTAAGATATTCTGAGAAGTTTGAGTTTGGAATCATGAATAAATTTCATTATGAAAATATTATAATTTAAAAAGAAATTGCACAAGAAGTGTAGCAGGAAAGGTTAGTGTGATTGAGACGATAGATCAAAATTGATGTCACCAAGGGAGCAGATAATGGCAGTTCTTGATTCACCAACTCTAGAAATCTAACAATATTCAGATTATAAGTATATCATGAATATTCCAAATCTCATGGATGATGGAGAGATAGCCGCCAGGACCACAGAATTGAGAAGATCTATAACAATGATGAGGAATGAGTCTTTTGAACTACTTTGCCCCTTATGTACTATGTAAAAATTTTATTCACAGAGTTTGTACAGGGTCATGTTTCTACACTAAGATTGATAATGTAGAGGCTGATAGATACTTCCTCCATCATTTCAAGGCTCCTTTTATGTGAAATATAGGGAGTCTAGTATAACTCAGCATCTTGTTTATTTGTGTTTAGAATGGATTTGGACTCATAATGGCCAACCCATGAGTCTTGTTAATTCATCTGTATCAAGCGTGTGGATATTCCTGAGGAATGAGACAATAGCTAGTCTCTGTATTCACGACTATGTAGACTCCAAGCTATACTACCAGTCAGGTCTGGTGGACATCTTGCAACACTGGCCACCCAGTAGCCATCATAGACCCTAGTCAGACACTGTTCTTTATTGCAGAGTGTTTTGAGGCCTCTGAAAGCACCAGGAAGTACATCTAGGAACAGCGTCTGATCTCAAAATACAGGAAGGATCCTAGCAGAACTACAGAAGCTGACACCAAGTGCAGCCTGTCCAGGGTTGCAACAAGTTGACCTGACTACTGTCACCAGTTATACTAAATAGTAAAGGTCTATTTACCAACAGTGAACTCCTTTACATGGCAGAGGAGTTCATTATTATTAGTGCACAGGCACCCAAGTGTAAGAGCATAAGTATTAAAATCAGAGAAGTAAAACATTACAGAGAACAATGGGGAGGCTCAAGAAGTAAACACAAAAGAAAGGGAGACCTATAAACCCCATGATGAATAATTCCCAAAGTGTTTTTAATTAAGTTACAGACATATAAGAAACCACCAACAAAACCTGGGCAGATATCTGCTACTCATGCACAAGCCAGAACAGTCAGAAGAATAGGTGAAGGCCATACCAGCATGAAGAACGGATAGGCTGTGCTCCAACACATGTAGCTCTCTAACTCAGTAGGTTCAGTTTCCCAAGACTCAATATGCTGTCACTGTTCTTGACCTACCATCCAGCAAAAGTTTCAATCACCATATATGGGAAAAGCAACATATTCCATGATAAAGTCAAATTTGAACAATATCTATCTCAAGATCTAGTCTTATAGAAATCCTAGAAAGACATTTCCATCCCAATAACTTTAACTACACCCATGTAAAAACAGGAAATAAATAATTTCACACTAGTAAAGGCAAATGATGGAAGAATATGTATGTTCATATACTTGCCAACACACACACAGAGAGAGAGAGAGAGAGAGAGAGAGAGAGAGAGAGAGAGAGACTATCCCTACCAAAATAACGGGAATTAACAATTATCGGTCATTAATATTTTTCAATGTCAATGGACACAATTCCTCAATAAAAAGATCCAGACTAGCAGAATAGTGTGAAAACAGGACCCATCCTTCTGTTGCATACAAGAAACACCCCTAATATGGAAGGTAGATATCACCTCATTATCTCAGAATAAAGCACTAATCAAAGAATTTCTAAGCAAAGGGATATAAGAAGCAGGCTGGCTTAGCAATTCTAGTATCTAACAAAATAGACTTCTGTGGTGATTTGAAAGGCAATGGCCTGAAATGGAGTGGGCTATTAGGAGGAGTGACCTTGTAGGTGTTGCTGTGGTCTTATTGGAGGAAACTAAACAGAGAAATACTGGAGCTAACAGATATGATGTCCCAAATGAACATAATAGCTATCTACATCACATATCACCCAAATGCTAAAGAATATACCTTCTTCACAGCACCTCATGATTTTTTTTTCAAAAATTGACCACATACTCTTTCACAGAACAAGTTTCTACAGATATAAAAAAATTTAAATAACCCCTGTATTATATCAGACCACTATAGATTGAAGCTGGAATTCTAAGAAACAGAAACAAAGGAAAGCCTACAAACTCCTAGAAAGTTAAGAACCCTCAACTGAATGAAAACTGGGCCAAGACCAAAGTAAGAAAGAAATGAAAAACATTACACAGTTCAATGAAAATGAATGCACAACGTATCCAAATCAATGGAACACAATTAGAGCAGTACTAAGAGAAAAGTTCATAATTTTAAGTGCCTACATATATAAATTAAAGAGATCTCATAGGAGCAACTTAACCACACACCTGAAAGATCTAGAACAAAAAATAGCAAACACATCCTAGACAGCAGGAAATAATCTAACTGAGGGCTGAAATCAACAAAGGAGAAACAAAGAAAATAATATAAACAATCAATAAAATGAAGAGTTTGTTCTTTGAGAAAATCAGCAGAATGGACACCATCTTGCTGTGTGATGTTCTGTATGCTGTGAATATGTGTTGTTCCAACTGGTTGATAAATAAAATGCTGATTGGCCAGTAGCCAGGCAGGAAGTATAGGCAGGATAAGCAGACAAGGAGAATTCTGGGAAGAAGAAGGGTGAGTCAGGAGATGACAGCCTGCAGTCCAGGTAGCAGCATGTAATGGCACACAGGTAAAGCCACAGAACACATGGTGACAAAAAGATTCACAGAAATGGGTTGAGTTTAAGTGATTATTTTATATGCGGCTGTGGGGTCCGTGGGACTGGGCAGGACCAGGGAAAACTTTCAGCTACACCACTTAATTCATACTAGCTAAAAGGCAGGCAGAAAATATACAAATTAACAAAATCAGAAATGAAATGTGGGGCATAACAACAGACATCTAAGATAACAAAGGCATCATTAGGGCACATATTAAAAACCTGTAATCAACAAAATTGAAAAATCTAAATGAAAGGGATAATTTTCTCATTAGCTACCACTTTCCAAAGTAAAATCAAGGTCAGATAAACAATATACATAGCCCTAAAACCCTTAAGGAAACAGAAGTTCTCCATAAAAGTTTCCCAAAGAAAAAAGTACAGAGTCAGTAGATTCTAGTGAAGAATTCTTCCAGACTTAAGAAGAGCTAACGCCAATATTCCTTAAATTATTCTTAGAAAGAGAAGTAACATTACCTCATTTTATGAAAACACAGTCACCCTGATACCCAAACCACACAAGAATCAATAAAAATATAATTACAGACCAATCTCCCTCATGAACATTGATGCAAAAATATTCCATTAAATACTCGCAAAATGCATCCAATAACACATTAAAAAGATTTCCACAGTGATCAAGGAGGCTCCATCACAGAGATGTATGGGTATTTCAACTTATGAAAATCTGTGAATGTAATCCACCATATACCCCTCAAAAAATCCACATAATTTTCTTATTAGATGCTGAAAAAGCCTTTGAAATTAATCTACCATGGCTTAATGATAAAGGGATATCAAGGATACAAGGAACATACTTAAATATAACAAAAGTTATATACAGAAGGCCTTTAGTCAAATCCCAGGGAGCCTTGATCTTTTCTGAAGGGAAATGAAGCAGGGGTGGATATGGGGAAGATGAGTAGTGTGTGTGTGTGTGTGTGTGTGTGTGTGAGAGAGAGAGAGAGAGAGAGAGAGAGAGAGAGAGAGAGAGAGAGAGTGTTGTGTGTGCTGGAGAAGTGGAAGTAGGAGAAACTATGGTAGGGATATAATATATGAGAGAAGAATAAAAAATCCTTGTCAATTGTTAGGAGAATAAAACATATGGATAAAGCTTTAGACCTATCAGCCACAGACAAAAGATAGAATACGCCATTTGTTTATCTGGATCTGGGTTACCTTGGTCAGCATGAGATTTCCTAGTTCTCTCTGTGTCAATGCTGATTTCATTGTTATTTACCTTTGACCAGTATTCCACAGTGTACATGTGTTAAAATTTCATTATCCATTCATCAGCTGAAGGACATTCAGGTTCTTTCCTTGTCCTGGCTTTTGAAAATAGAGCAGCAAAGAATATGACTGGACAAGCATTTATGCCATAGGACGTCAAGTTCTTTGGATACATTCCAAGGGGTGGAAATGATGTATGTACAACAGTTATGTATGAAATTCTCCAATATATTAAATTTACAAAGAAAAACATCTTTTATAAAAGAAAAAAAGATACAGTCTAACTATGAAAAAACGAAACTCTGGGTAGAAAATGTTTTGAAATTTTGAAATGAATCACCAACAACATAAATTTATTGTAAACCACCTCCACAGACAAAAAAATCATCTACTGAATTGGAAAAAATATATGGGCCAGCTTGATGTCTAAGTGGGCAAAGGCTCTTTCTGCCAATCTTGACTCTCTGAAAACCATTGCCAGGATGCACATGGTAAAAAGAGAAAATTGATTCCAGCAGGTTTTCCTCTACCTCCACACTTATGCCATGGTACATGTACACACACACACACACACACACACACACATTCATCAAATAAATGTAAGATTTAAAAACTTAAGAGAACATTACAGCAGTATATTTGATTATAATTTAGGAGAGTGAGTGAGCTTAGATCATACATTCCATGATCTGACATGTAAATACAAAATCTGAATGAAAATACAATGAAAATCAATTGAAACCATGCAAATACCAAATTGTAAGTCATAAAATTTCAAGAAAGGGTAAAAGAACATTGAGGTTTACTTGGGAAGATGGAGGTGGCATTTAGAATGAGTTTTGGGAGCAGAATAAATATTATTAAAAATATATGAAAATCACAAAGAAATTGTATAATATTTACAAAAAGACAGAAAAATAAAGCTTAGAAAAAAAGGAGAGTAAAACTTACTTAAAGAAAATACTGTACAACTCTCTTGAGACATGAAGAAAACTGAAAATGGTCAGGTTAAAGATGGTTAAATGACATGAAACAATTTCAAGTCAAGTCATCAAGATCACCGAGCATATAATTGTCATGAGAGATCCTGGCATCAGATTGACAAAAGAGGAAAAGAACATGAGTGGCTTCAGGTACAGCTAATGTCAGACTTCTGAGCAAACACCTACAGGACACAGGAGACCAGGATGACCAGCTGAGTGGAAAAAAGAAACACTCTGCCTATAAATGTCAACAACACTCTCCTTCAGAGATAATAAAAATTTTCTCAGAAAAACTGTAGCAGACAGAGTTCTTGACAATAAGATCAGGAAAGTCTGTGGAATTCCTGAAGCTGAAAGAAAGGCTGGTCATGAGTTACCAGGTGTTAGGGCCCACCCTTTTAATTGCAGCACTTGGGAGACAGAGGTAGGTGAATATCTGAGTTCACGGGTAGCCTACTCTACAAAGTAACTTCTAGGCTAGTCTGGGCAACACAGCTAAACCCTGTGTTGACAACACAGAAATTAAATGTTTATCCAATATACGTTGACACCTGACTCAGCCAAGGGCTCTATCTGGGACAATCTAGGAAAGAACTGAATGGCAAATTTTCAGAGTCCTAATTTCAAAATTCAGAGGCTCACCAACAAGTTACTCACAGAGGCCACCAGCCAACACCCTGTGATACCTGCTCTCCTTTTAGAACGAAACTTATCTATTACAAAGGGTAGTATCTCAATATTTAATTTTTTTTGGTTTTTCAAGACAGGGTTTCTTTGTGTAGCTTTGTGCCTTTACTGGAACTCACTTGCAGCCCAGTCTGGCGCACGCCTTTAATCCCAGCAATCGGGAGGCAGAGGCAGGCGGATCTCTGTGAGTATCTCAATAGTTAAAGATGGACTCACCTTTTTGTGCCACTGTCCTCAGTAGTAGGAAGAGGCCTGGAAAGAAAAACTCATGATGAACTCACCTTTCTTTTTTCAGTAGCCTTACCATCTGACATCCCTGTCCCTTTTGGGCCTCTATACATTAGAATTAGAGTTTACTTAGTTAAGATGAACTCTTGCACTATGATAAACCATGGACGCCAGTGTTTCTGCTGTAGGCAGGCAAATTCAGCCTCCCAGGATGATATTTCCACCCTGTTATTCCACACCATCTATTCCCAGCAGGACTCACCAGTACAGATCAGGTTTAGGAGCACAGACAGCATGGTGCTGCTTTGGCTGACAAGAGGCAGAAACAGAATAAAACTTATCATAGGATGTGAGAAGCTGGAGGTGTCTACTTGACCACAGCACGGAAAACTTAACAACAGAAACATCTGCTCTCACCGCCTCGTTCAGTGTGTGTGTGTGTGTGTGTGTGTGTGTGTGTGTGTGTTTGTGTATGTGACAGGGATTCTCTGTAGCCCTGGCTATACTGGCATGCACTTTGTAGACTAGGCTAGGCTGGCTTTGAATTCAAAGCCCCACTAGCATCTGCCTCCCAAGTGCTTCAATTAAATGTGTATGTTCTTATACTAGGCTAAAAAAAATCTCTTTTGCCATTGACTTTGAGGATCATAACTTCTTAAAAATTGTTCAGACTTTAGCTTTTCAGCAAAAGTATTTGCCATGACTACAACTGAGTTGCATCTTGAACCCACTCCCTTTATTCAAAATGGTTGAATCTGATTATTGTACTAAAACTTTTGATGTGTTCTTTTGCTTTTTTAAATTCGAGACTCAGTGTTTCCCCTGGCATTCTATGCTACATGTCCAATAATTATTTTCATATTGTAAGAATAGTCCTAATGTGTCAGTGAAAATGATTATACTGCTATTATTCCAGTTTTAGGTTATAGTTTTTCAATTTCTTAATTAATCATGTAGGTATTTAGAATAATAAAATTGCACTTTTAAAAAATCAAACAAAGGTAGTAAGTTTTAGCTGTATTTGAAATTTGTTTTAGAAGGTTGAAAAAATATCAAAAGATGGAGAATCTCTCATGCTCATGTATCAGTAGGAATTGCATAGTAAAAATGGCCATCCTATCAGAAGCAATCTAAAGAATCCCATCTATGCAGTCACATCAACATTCCAACACAATGCTCCACAGATCTTAAAAAGGCACTTTGGGCTGTAATGTAAACACACAGAGAAACTAACAGGATAGTTAAACTATCATGAACTCTAAAAGAACTGCTGGAGGCCTCACCACTCCTCACTTCAGGTCACACTACAGACCTATGTGAATACACACACCACAGTGTTGGTGGAAAGACAGACAGGTTCATCAACGGAATCAATTTGAAGACCCAGACACAATTCCAGACATCGATGCATAGCTGATCTTTTCTAAAGAAACCCAAAACATTCACTGGAACACAAGACAGTCTTCAACAAATGGTTTGATCAAACTGGATGGCTGCATGTAGAAGAATGCAAATAGCTTCATACTTATCAATTGCAACAAACTCAAAAGAAGTATGATCCCTAATTGCATTCTAAATATCTAAATATTCTCCTTATAGATACATGGAAATGTAGCTCTCACACCTGAAGGGAAAAAACCCTTTGATTAGCATCAAACAAACACCAATACAAACCCCAAAACAAAAAATAGAAAGAGAACAGATGATTATGAGGTGTCCTGGCCTAGCTGATCTATTACAGCAGAACTCGGCACCTAAGGCTCAGGCAACATCATGCAAGAAGGGAAAGAAAGATTGTACTAACCAGAGGAAGAAGATGTTTGTTGTGAGATGTCACCTGCTAGAAATGTAAATATAAAATCATGCAAATATAAATAACATTATACACATTAATCTGATTATATTCATAAAATTAGGAATATATGTAGATATTTAAAGGTAATTAAAAATAAAGATGAATTTGAGAGAAGGAAATGGCTGTATATGAGAGCATGAGAGGAGTAAGGAAAGGAAAAATGGTTTAATTATAATTTATTTGAAAAAATAAGCCTAACAATATAATAAAATGTTGCAGGTACTAAATATTACATATGCATACTATACTGCTAGGATTTCTGTGGCCAATAGTCAGTCCAGTTTCAAGTGTTCCCAATTCTTTGCAGTGTTTTGCAGCTTCTTGGCCCCTGACAGAATCTTCTAGAAATACATCATGAGAATATTGATGTTTCACATCTAGTTCATTGTCGAGAGTAGCATATGTCCTACTGAAATAAAGAGCAAGTGCTGTAGAGTCAGGAAAGAGCCTTGTAAAATAAAAATGTCTGGAAATATGCAAAACCAACTTGTCAAATTGTACATATTAACCATTTTCAGATATCTCCATGTCAACCATTCAACAATGAAGTGAAGCAACACGACACAGAAATACATATCTGGTGTTTTTGGTAAAGAATTGTGAGTGTATAGGGCTAGAGAAATCACTTACCCATTAAGAGTGTGTTCTGAACTTGCAGAGAACCCAACATCAGTTCCCAGTGCTCACAGTAGGGGGCTCACCACTGCCTGTGACTCCAACTCCAGGGGATCCAATCAATGCCCTCTTCTTCTCTTACAAGCACCAGAACTCACATGCACATATTCACACATCATTTAATCCGTGTGTGCTCTTATACCAGGCTAAAAGAAATTCCCCCTGTTACCATTGCCTTCTACCATTTATCAAGGACCATAGCTTGGTTTGTGTATCAGGGTATCTGTGGCCTCATAAAATACCTTTTTTTTTTTTTTGGTTTTTCGAGACAGGGTTTCTCTGTGTAGCTTTGTGCCTTTCCTGGAACTCACTTGGTAGCCCAGGCTAGCCTCGAACTCACAGAGATCTGCCTGCCTCTGCCTCCCGAGTGCTGGGATTAAAGCCGTGCGCCACCACTGCCCGGCATAAAATATCCTTTTTTATATTTTGTGGAATAACTGGAGAAATATTGGCATTAACTCTGAAATTCTGGCACAATTTTGCGCTAAATCAATTTTTTTTTT
>CABHPH010117290.1:0-21291 GCA_902168325.1 Peromyscus nudipes | reverse complement strand
TTAACCACTGGACCATCTACCACTCCAGCCCAGCCCGGGAGTTTATGCTTTGTATGCATTCGGAAGCCTGAGGTTGAAAGAGGAAGGGTGTCTACTTCAATCTACATCTTAGTTTTTTGTTGTCCTGAATTTTATTGTGAGGTGTGCGCTTCTACGTGCCACAGCATACATGTGCTGGCCAGAGAACAACTCTGTGGAGTCAGTTCTCCTTCACCTTTAGGTGGGTCCTAGAGGGACTCAAACTTAGGTCACCAGGCAGCAAATGCCTTTATGTGCTGAGTCAATTCTCTCGCCCCCATCATTTATCTTGAAACAGGTCTGTCACTGATACTCATTTCAGCTAGGCTGGCTCAAAGAGTGAGCTTTAGGAATACATCCATTTCTGCTCCTCAGCTCTGGAGTTAGATATGCCCTTCTGTCCCCAATATTTATGTAGGTGTTGGGAATCCTAACTTAGGTTTTCAACCGTACCCAGCAAGCACTTCGTCAATTAAGCTCCAAGAGATTAAGTTTATTTTTGGGTTGAATGACAATGGCCCAGGAACTCTGACTCAGGTTGCCCCAAATAACATTAGATCAGACACAGATGTGAGCAATAAATGGTTATTAAGGACTAATGGATAATTTTGCATCTACAATGTACAGCTCCCCACAATCACAAATTCTTAATTTGTCATGTAGAACCTTAACACATAAGTGATTTTTTTTTCCCCTTAGTTTTAAGGGTCTCATTTATGTAGCCCCATCTGGTCTCAAACTCACTATATAGACCAGGCTAGCTTCAAGCTCAAGAGATTCGCCTGCTTCTGACTTCCGAACGCTGGCATTAAAGGTGTAAGCCAACATAGCTGGCATAAAAGGCTTTTCTGAGAACTTGACACTGGTCTCGATTTACAACAATTCTGCTTCAGTCTTCCAAGTAGCTGAATTAAAAGTGTACACTGTCACATTCAGTTTTGCTTTGTTTTTCTTCCTTTTCTGGTTTTTCGAGACAAGGTCTCTCTGTACAACAGCCCTGGCTGTCCTGGAACTCACTCTGTAGCCCAGGCTGGCCTTGACTCTCAGAGATCCACCTGCTTCTGCCTCCCGAGTGCTGGGATTAAAAGCAGGCCCCACCAACGCCCAGCCAGCTATTCTTATTTTAGTATCTCCAAGAATTTCTAGCCTGCCCAGTGACCCAAAGTTGTGTCTGTTGTAAGGCTTTGCAGTTAGGTTTAATGCATGGCAGCCCTTTACTGGGTTATTAATCACAGAGAACACCTAATCACCCTTTCACACTCACCTTCCCACACTACAAAGACAAAAACAGGTTTCCTTGGTCACTCAACTTTACTGGGAATTAAAGCCAGGGCTTTAGGTCTCTAGCTAAGCTAGCTACTAGCCCCTTTTTGAGACAATGTCTCAATCAACCCAGGCTGATTTCAAACTTGATATCCTCCTGCCTCAATCAGGTAGCCCACCAGGACCAACTGAGTCCTGGAGAAAAAACCTCAGATATCCTGCTCTATTGTTCTCTCCTCCTTCCTCCCAGAGCCCATGGATTCTCCTACCACTACTCCCACAGCACTGGAGTCACATAGAAGCCCACATCCACACCACTCTACCACCAAAACCAAGGACTAGGAAACCAGACACCAAGGGTTTCACAAGAAACTGACCTTTACTCAACAAAGTTCTACACAAGTGGAATCTCACGCCACCTAGGCGCCAGTCCCCAGCACAGCACAGTAACAGATGGATAGACCTGGGAGCCCACAGGGTAATGGTAATGAAAGACTCAGGGAAATGGGGGGGGGGGGGGCTGCAGATCAAGGTCAGTCTGTGTCTGCAGCCCTGGGCAAAGAAGGTTAAGAAACTGAAACTTATTGTGCAAAAACCAACTAAAAAATAAATTAAAGAATTAAATAATTTCTTTTAAAAAATAATAAAATAAAATAAAAAAAGGGAAAATACAAGAATTGGGCTCCCCTTTCCTGAAGTTAGTTGGAACCCCCACCTTGGTCAGAGGGAGTCACAACTCCACCAGACAGTCAATCCATCAATACACCCCAAGACCCAGCAGAGGATGCTCCAAAGAAGTGGAATTACCAGAAAGCTAATGGTATTTTTCTTTAAAAAAAAAGTTTTTTTCCCTACAAATGGCTTCCAGAGACCTGCTCAAGTTTGAGGCTGGAGGGGATGGGGACCACTAGCTGAGTTATGGAATGTGCACTAAGTGTCCCTGGGAATAAAGGTAGGGCCTGACCCTACTTGAAAGAAGACACATGGCCTGGATGGGATAAGGTCCAGGTCCTCAGAGGGATGATGGAGCAGGCCTTAAGATGCAGAACTCCAGTCAAAGCCCAAAATATAATGGGCTCCCAAAGAAGTAGGAAGCAAGAAAGGGGACGGAGGAAAAAACGTTCAGGGATCTTGCAAGGCTGATTTCCACAGCCAATTTGGAAATAATCACACACACACACCCTCCTCTCAGAAAGCCCCTCCCATCTTGATGGCATCCCCCACCAATTTCTTCAAGGATTTTTAGAGTCAGTGTACCAATTTGGTGGGGGGGGAGGGTCGGGTCTGAGTCCAGTGGACACTGTGATGAACGTTAAGTCCCAAAAGGGACAAAGTTTGAGGCCCTGGTATACTCTGCGCCCCCAAGCCTTCAAATCTTGCTGGACCCAGTAAACCTTTGTCCTTTGTCCTCACCAATCACATGCTGTTGCCCTAGCTCTTGAGAAGGGAGTTCTCAGGAGCAGAGAGCTGGACTATCCTTGAAGCTGTTTCAAGAGAGATCCAGGAAATCATGCTGGCAGCTCTGGCTGCCCTTAGCTCTCTTAAGGAAAATTATTCCCAGGCCTGAGCCTTTAAATACCTTTGGAGCACAGGAAAAGCATCTAGGGTAGCCTCAAGCTAGTCCCCACTGCTCCAATGGTCCCCACCCTGCTGCTGGCTGGGATGTGACAAAGATGGGGACACACTAGAGGAGGCTGCCATGAAGCTGGCAGGAAGTGTATGGAGCAGGTCCAAAGTGTGCAAGTGCTGGGCAGCCCCAAAATGACCGCCCTCCTCCCTTGGCCCTGGGGGCCCAGCTGAGGTCCCCCAAACCTCCCAGCCCTCCCAATCACCGCCAATTCCGGCAAAACAGCGGAAGCTTCTTATACTCTAGATGCAAGGTACACAGAAGGCCATAGGCATAATTTGGGGGTTCACTAATTCTACTGTCTCCATGCAGTCGAGGAAATGGTGGGGCGGCTGGCCCAGCCTAGCTGGCTGTGGTGCCCGCACATGCGTGTGTCCACATGTGTACATGTGAGTGTATGCTTCTCTACAAGGAACCCCCCTCCCCACCTGTAATTCCCTTGCCTTATCTGACACCGGATTCGGTAGGCCTTAGGATTCCTCCCTCCCACATGGCTGGCCCAAATGGGCTGCCTGAGATGACCCAGATTAGAGCCCAGAGAACTCTTGCCCACCAAGAAGTCCCACCCCCCTCCCTATTTGTAGGATGAGCATGGAGTCCCCACCCACCTGCCCACTCGTCAGGCCCGGTGGGGCAAGTGGACCAACAGATGGACAGATGCACAGACTAGGTAGCATCTGGATTTAGGTCCCACTCACTCCTCCCTAACCCCCCTGGACCAGGGCACAGTGACTTCTGGAAGCAGCACATTCCCCAGCACACCCTCCGACGATGACGCAGACAGAAACCTGCAGGGGAGAGGGAGAGTCAGGGCCTGCGTCCTTTTCACTCTGACAGGCCTGAGTACTGGAAGCCCTGCTCACCTGGCGGTCTCCACGTTCACCTAGACCCCGTAGAAGGCTGCCAGCCTCTCCTTGAGCAGTGGTGGGAACTGCTCTGAGAACTGCTGCCAGTTTTCCTCTCCGACTTGGTCTTTGAAGCCATGGAGGATCTGCAGTGAGGCAGGGGGACAATGGGCTGGGGCAAGCCTGTGGCGTCCACTCCCCAGGACTCCTATGGGACCAGCAAGAGCCTCACCTTATAAAACATGTCCCGAAGGTCATCCTTCGGGCTCACCCAGGAGGCTACAGCATCGCAGAAGAAAATAAAGTCCTGAAACATGACGGATGCCATGTGAGGGGCCGCCCAAGCCAGCCCCCGCCCTGCCCTCTGAGCCCCGCTGCCCGGACCTGCACAACACCCCCAGGATTGACACCAATCATCATGCAGATGCCTCGGAAGGCAGAATCCTTCTCCTCGTTGTCCCGGATGTTCCTAAGGGACGTGCACCTGGCCATGGAGGAGGGCAGCAGGTCAGTGGATGCACTTGGGGCTGGACAAGCACAGATTAAGGATGGATGGAGGGAACAGGGTGGGGGGGGGTGTCCGTGGGTAGAGGTCTCCCACATGCATCCATGGGGGTGGCGCTGGGGAGCACAGCTGTCCTGCCCACCCCCAGCAGGCCCCACCCAGGCAGGCACACACCAAGGCCGGATGAACTGCTGCAGCATGGGTGCCACCTCCTGTGGGCACACGTAGCCCAGGCGGCCGATGGTGATGGCTGGAATGGCAGAGGGACTCGTCAGGCGACCTGCAACCCCGAGTGGCCCCGGGACGGTACGTGGCGGGGCCTCTGACAGGAGGCACCGAGCCCCGCCCCACAGGCCCCAACTGAACGACCCTGTGGCTAGCCTGGGCCTTTGAGTTTGGCCCATCCAGGTGTCCTCCCTGCCCAGCCTGGATCTCTTCCCATATATTCTAAAGCCAGGACTCTTTCTTGGGCTCCTCCCAGAATCCCATTTTAAGTATTGACACCCTTCCTGGAACTCTCCCCTCTCAGCCTAGGCCTGGTACTCACCTGTGTTTTCCAGTAGTGTCTTGGGTGTGTTGGGCCTGTTAATGATCTCCACCAGATTGTTGAGGACCATCTGCACATAGGGTTGCATCTCTGCCCCTAGGGACCAGCCATTCAGAGCCCTGCATGGCCCACTCCACCCACAAAGGCCAGCTGGGTATGGCTGACTTCAGTCCATGTCCCCAGTTCCATGCAGACGGGTGCACCACAAAGCCTGAGTAAACAAAGAGCCTCCTCGGGATGCTCCCAGTGAATTCCACAGACACAACAGACCCACCCAAAGGACTCTCTCAAGTCACTACCCACAAGGTGAGGAGACCAGTCACCCAACTGACCCCACTGGGCCTTTCAGGAAGACAATTACATGAGATGGTCCAGCAGAAACAGACCATCTACTCCACCTTTTAGTTATTTGATTTCACCTGTCAGGGAAATCAAAGCATGTTCTTGTCCCTGGCCAATCAGAGGCATTCCCTTAGGGTCCTTTGAGAATCAAGCTCTGGCCCCAGGATAAACAGACCAATGAAAAGATAGTCTGCCACTTTCAGGGCACTCACCCATCTGCATGCAGATCTCCCCAATGGCCCAGGTGGCATTGTTACAGACAGAGATGAACTCCGGGTTCAGGTTGGTGCCCAGGATAGGCATGAACTCAGCTAATGGAAAGAGAAGAAGAGCAGAAAAAGAAAAGACTGAGCCGAAAGATCATTGAGGCCACGCTCCCAGAACTGGCTGGGCAGCCCATCAGACAGTACAAATACATCCCAGTCCAGTCATGGGCCTCCCAGGGCATGCCTCCATCACTGGAAGCCAGCCAGTATGGGAGCCATAGGATAGGGCAAAGGGGGTAGCCTACCGATACAGGGCTTGACGTGGATAAAGCAGGCTTTGGTAAGGTCTCCCAGAAGGGCGAAGGAGCTCTGCCGGACCTCAGGCATGGAATCCTGGAGTTGGGAGAGGTGGCAAAATGACAGGGCTCCCACTCCTTCCATCCAAGCCAGCTGAGGTGGCACAGTCCCTAGAGCACACCCCGACCACAAGCACAGGCTGAGGTGCAGGCTGTCCCTTACTCTGTTAGCCGCCTCCCACTCTACCATAGCCTGTTGGTTGCCAGGACCTCATTTACAATGCTCCAGAACCCTGTTCCATCCCCAGCCCCCAAACCACAAACAGTTGTATATTCAATATAACACTCCTAAGTTTTCTTTGACAGGGTCTACTGCACAAACCAGGCTAACTTCTGTCTGTGGCGCGAGTGTGCATGCGCATGGGGTCATCGTCCTCACTTGCCACCTAACTTTATTTTCAAGGCATAATTTCTTTCTAAACCTAAGCTCACTAAAACTCAGCTAGACAACCTGGCCAGAGAACCCCAGGGATCCTGTCTCTATTTTGCCAGTGCCGGGATCACAGGGACCTCTGGGTAACTGCACCTGTTATTTTTATCTTTAATTATGTGTATACTCTGGGGAAGAGTTGTACAGGTGTCCCTGGAAGGAGTCAGATTCCCCCAGAGCTGGAGTGACAGGCAGTTGTCACTGTCAGCTACCTGATGTGGTGCTGGAACCAAACCTGGGCTCTCTGGAAGAGCAGCACCACATCAGCCCCTGCCCCCTGGCAACGGAGATCAATCGAGGCTCCTGTTCTTGTCCAACAGGCACTTTACTGACGAAGCCACCTCACTACACAGTTCTGCTCAGCCTGGACCTCAGTGCTGGGATTGAAGGCGTGTGCCCAAGCTTTATTTTTGAAATCAACCTGTACTACATTTCCTGACAAGAATTGTATTTATGTGTAAACAGAATATGAGTGGATACCCGTGCATGGGAGGACAGGCAAAAACCAGGTGTCATTTTAGTGGGGGAGGTTGCTAGAGCCTTACACAATGTAGGCAAAAGCTCTCCCACTGACTATCCCAGTCTTCCACTTTTGTCTTTTGAGACAGGGTCTCTCATTGGCCTGGAGCTCTCTAATTGGAATACAGTGGCTAAACAGCAAGCCCCAGGAATCTGCCTCTATCTGTCTCCCCACAGCTGGGATTACAAGCATGTGACACTAGACACAACTGTTTAAAAAACAAAACACAAAAACCAGTTGTGGAGCTCATAATGTTTACAAGGTATGTTCCCAGCCTTAGAATTTATATTTATTCAACCTTTGTGTGTATGTATGAGTAGGTACAAGTGCCATGACAGACATGTGGAAGTCAGAGGTCAACTTGTAGGAATTGGCTCACTCTTTCATTCATGTGGGTCCTAGGGTTCTCTGGCCAGGTTGTCACAGACTTGGTGGTAGGCATCCCTACCTGTTGAGCTATCTCAACAGCACAGAATGATTATGATTTTGGAGACAAGGTTTCACTATTTAGCCCTGACTGGCCTAAAATTCAGAGACCCACAAGGCTCTGATTCCTGAGTGCTGAGTTTAAAGTCATGTAATAGTCATGTGATGACCAGTCTTAAAAAAACAAAAACAAGCCGGGCATTGGTGGCGCACGCCTTTAATCCCAGCACTCGGGAGGCAGAGGCAGGCGGATCTTTGTGAGTTCGAGGCCAGCCTGGGCTACCAAGTGAGCTCCAGGAAAGGCGCAAAGCTACACAGAGAAACTCTGTCTCGAAAAACAAAACAAAAAACAAAAACAAAAACATGTATTTATTTTCGTCTTCAGTGTATGATTAGTTTTGCCTGCATGTACGTCTGTACACCATGTGTGTGCTTAGTGTCCACACAAACTAGAAGAGGACATGCTGGAGCTGGAGTTATGGATGGTTGTGAGCTACCATGTGGGTGCTAGGAACCAAACCCAGGTCCTTGGCAAGGGCAACAAGGGCTTTTAACTGTGGAGCCATCTCTCTAGCCCATAAAATTTTGTTGTTTAAGGGCTCCTTTTCTTTGACATTCCCTGGGTATAATCAGGGTCCTGACTACCCCCAGGGTCAACTATAGCAGCTGCTATGTAAACCATTATGGCCTAGAAAAAGTCTCCTTGGCCTGTTTAGGTGTGGCCTGACTTGGTGTATGCACTCACCTGCATACACTGGAAGAGCAATGTCATGATGTTACTTCGGGCTACCAGCTGTTCCACATGGCCACCCAGGCCCTCAGCCAAGCCACTAAGTAGGTCCAGTGCAACGATCATGAAGTCCTTGTCAGGGGCCTCGTATTGTTCAGGGTGTTGTGTGTACATCTGGATACATACACAGGGGGCAGGTGAGATGGGTAGGCTAGGGCCTGGGCAGTAGAGCAGTAGAGCAAGTGCGCAGGGCCCAGGGTGCTCACCATGGCCTGGGCCAGTGTCTTCTGCACCAGGGTAACACAGCGCTGGTAGACAGGCTCACAGTAGGGCAGGAAGCCACTCTGCAGGGCAGTGGCCACAGATGACAGACACTGGCAGAGAAAAGGCAAAGGGTGAGCCCTGGCCAGGTGGAAGGGCTCTGAGGGAGGACCTAAGCCCACTCACCTCCAGCAGGGGGAAGAGGTCCTTGTCTTCATCCTTGAGCTCATTCCACTTCTGGATCAGTGGAGGCATCAGCTTCTGAATATATTCCTGGAAAAGGAGTGGGAGGTTGGGCTTCCTAGATAGGTGTGGCAGCCTACCTCAGTCAATGCTGTCCCATAAAGGAAGGCATCCAAGCTCCTGGCCATACTTCAAGATCTCTAAGCCCTTCTGATGCTTCTCATCTGTCTATCCCTAGTACTTCCTTCCCTTCGTCCTACTCCCAGAAACCTGAGTAGGGCCTCCTGCTTCCCACAGGCCCTTGCACTCCCAGAGCACAGCACTGACTATGCTGTCTTATAACTGTCCACCTTTCACACTAGACTAGAGGCAGAGTAAGGGCAAGACTAATTAAAGTGCTTCAGTCTGCCTGTCAAGGTTGTGGTCATGTCCTGGCATGTGACACAGGGCAAAAAGCAGATGCCGAGGGACACAAGGATAGGGCAGAGGGTCTCTAGGGTCTCACCGGCTGATTAAGGTGGTGGCCCACGGAGTCGGCCAGGGTGCCAATGGCATCATAGAGGATGAGCAGGTTCTTGTGCTGGTATTTGCCAAAGGCAAAAACGAGAGTGTCAAGGATATAGCTGAGGTAGGGGACCAGCTCCGTGCATGCCTCCTCCTCCAAGGTAGCAAAGGCACTGGTGAATGAAGACAGGAAGGACAGCTTAATGACTCTAGCAGATGAAGCTGACCCAGGCAGCTGGGGAGGATGTACATGGGATCAGCCAGTACGAATACGACAGAAATCAGTGTCATGTCAGCAGTCATAGGCTTCATCACTTCCCAGGGTGAGGGGCCACTGTAGGGACAGGGGTCAGGGGTCAAGGCTCACCTGCAGGCTGCCTCCTGCACCCTCTTGTTGCCATCCAGGATACGCTTGAGCAGCTCTGTCATCAGAGGCTTGAGGTGCATGTCAGGTGGTTGGCTGACTACCCAGTGGGCATAGCGGCTCAGTGTCCAGCAGGCAATGGAGCGTACCAGGGCCTTCTTGTCTGACAGGCACTGGATGAGGTGTGGGATCAGCTCAGGTAGATAGGGTACCATTCCCTGCATGCAGCCTGCAATAACCCGGAGACAGGAGGGCTTAGAGAGAAAGCTGGGCTTAGGCATATCCAACCCAACATGATAGGTGGAAAAACTGAGGCTTGGAGGCATTAAAGAGCCCATGAAAGACAGGAGCAAGAGGAGACACAGCGTATACAATGGAGCGGGAGGTGGTTCAATTTCTGGCTGGGCGGTAGCTCAAACCTCTAATGCCACCACTTAGAACAAGGCAGGAGGCACGCCACAGTCCAATACTAGCCTGTCACAGAAAAAGTACCCACAAACACAGCCTTCAAATAACACAGGACTAATCAAAACGTGCAGGATTATTTAGTGAATTAGACTTCATGGGACAGCAAGGAGCCAGATGGATAGGAAATGCTTCTCAACTTGAAATCTGAGGGATTTGTGTTTTTCTTACTCCCTCCCCTCTCGCTTAAGAGAGTGTTGATGTGCAGGAACCCACGGAGGTCATAAGAGTGTCAGCTGCCCAGGTACTGGAGTTAACAGAAAGTTGTGATGGGCTAGGCGGGTGCTAGGAATGAAACTCAGATCATTTGGAAGCGTATCAAGCACTCTTAACCACTGAACCCTCATTTTTTATTTTTATCATTATTGTTAATTATTTACAGAGGTTTTATTTGTTTTGCAAAACAAATGCCTTTAATCCCAGCACCTGGGAGGCAGAGGCAGGTGGATCTCTGTGAGCTCAAGGCCAGCCGGGTCTACAGATCGAGTTCCAGGACAGCCAGAGCTACAAAGAGAAAACCTCTCTTAAAAAAAAAAAACAAAAACAAAAACAAAAAAACACAAAAACAAACAAATAAAAAACCTTAGGCCTCATGCACATTAGCCCCCGCCCCCCCTCTTTTTGCCCTGACCTTTCTGGAACTTGATGTGTAGACCAGCTGGCCTTGAACTCAGAGATCTGCCTATCTCTAAGAACTGGGATTAAAGGCCTTTGGACATACCTCTTTATCACCTTGGGATCAACTTTCTAGCTCCCTCACTGGTCTACAGAACACAGTACACCTAACAGGTCTGTCTCAACATACGCACAGGTGGTAAGGCGATACTCCCTGTACTCTGGAAGTTTAGGCAGGATGGCCACATGTTCAAGACTTGCATGGCATGTATAAGAGATTGTGCTTGAGCCAGGTGTGGTTATATATACCTGTAATCCCGGCACTAGGAAGTCTGAGGCAGGATATCACAGCATAATAAGACGCTATCTCAAAAAACAAACAATAACCATGTACATATGTTGCATAGTGTCTGAGATGTCATAGTCACCTAGGAAGAGGTCATGAAACCATTTCTGGATGGAACCTGGAGCCTTCTGACATCCACACAAGGGTTGTACTGATGGACTGTATCCTACTCCAAACCCCAGGCCTCCCTCACAGGCATTAAAAGCTCTCCAGATTGAAAGCTCTTACAGAGTTTAGGTGACAATTCTGGGTGGTGAGATGGTCACATGTGGCCAAAAATGGCCACAGTTCATACCCTATGTCTTGTGGAGGAAAAGCCCAAAAGCTACACCAACTTCCAGCCCACTCTGGGTTGTTGTGGAGGTCTCCCTAGCTCGCCTCAGCTCCCTGTGTAGACTACATGGCCTCCCACTTGCATAGCCCTCCTCCAGTTCCGTAACTCCACGTGTGCACACCACTGTGCTCTTTACACCATGTTAAATTTAAAGGAACTCCAAAACTAGACACTTCTTAATTCTGGTGGGCAGCCGAACAGCAAGAATGTACACCAGGGCATGAGGGAAGTGGTGTCAGTATGTGGAGCTGAGTTTGCCCATGTCTGAAGCCTGGCCTTGGCCCTGGATATGTGATCGAATTCCCCAAGGACAACGGGTACCCCAGTGGGATGGGTACTGAGGAAGGACCTGAAGTGGGCACTACACCTGCTGTCCTATGCTTGAACCATCACAGAATCACCTGCTTGTGAGAACCAGGAAGAGGGCTGGTGTGCTGAGAATTTGCTGGCAATGGCAGAGGTGGTGGGTGGGATCAGGGTGTGTCTTTCAGCCCAAGGGGAAGACAGATAACAGAGCTCTTTGGAAAGAATGAGGAAACCAGGCAGTAGTGGCACACGCCTTTAATCCCAGGAGAGTTAGAAGCAGGCGGATCTCTGGGAGTTGGAGGGCCAAATAGGTCCACACTCAGAGAAACATTGTGCTGAAAACCAATAAATAACTAAATAAGATTTTGAGAAAGTCAAGGACGAGGAGCCCCAGCCTGTGTTGTGGTCCTGCATTCATCACTGGCACTGCCCAGGTCAGCCCAGGTAGACGCTGATCAAATGTTGCAGACTCACCCTCGGCAATGGCACCCAGCACCAGGATCCCTGACTCCTTGACCACCCACTCGGGGTGGAACAGGAGGCCCTTGAGCAGGGGAAGTAGGTGGGGCAGCAGCTCCTCCCGGAAGACGTTAGCAAGGACATCCAGCGCAGCTGCTGAGCACTTCCCTGAAGGGGAACAATGGGACTCAGGCTCAGAGAGGCCTGTAGGCAGGTATTCAGCCACAGGACCAAATGTCACCAAGTCTTCACAAACTGCTCAGCACCAGCTTCTCACCCTCTCCCTGCAGAGGTGGCCTACAACCTACTCAGATTCCAGTCGGACAAAGCATCGTCATCATCGTCATCCTCTGCATCCTCAGAGCCATCAGGCCGCTCAGCCTCGTGGGGCAGTGTCACTGTGCGTGACTTGTGGAAGCGTGGCTTGATGTCCTGCTCACTGTCAGGTACTGCCTCGTCCTCCTCCACGTCCCCCTAGGGACCAGCCCAGGAAGATTTCTCAGCACTGGCTGAAGACTCCAACCCAACACCCATGGTCTTGGCCACCCATAGCCAACTGTGGATACCCCAGCTGACCTTAAGCAGGATAATGTCAATTTCAGAGTACTTCATTCCATTCACGAGGATCGGGATCAACCTGTGGGGAGAGAGACTGTTGGGAAGAATGTAGGGACTCTAGCTGAGGTGCCCATCCTGAAGAGGAAGCAGGCGTGGGCAGGAGTGCTGAGCAAGGGACAGACAGCTCAACATACCCATCTTCCTGTGTCCTGTATCTGCTCATCCCCTTCAGGGAACTAACAACTATTTCCAACCACTATGATTAAGAGACGTGATCTTTCCCTCCACTCCTTTTCAAACAGGATCTATGTAGCCACTGGGACTAGAGATAGCTCAGTAGTTAAGACCATCAGTTGTTCTAACTCCGGCCCCAGGAATCAATATCCTGGCCTCTGCGGGCACTGGATACACAGAAGCACAGACACACATGCAGGCAGAACACAGATACACATTTACAAAAGGACATCATGAACTTCTTGCCCCAACCTCCAAACACTGGTAGTCACAGTGACACTGCCCCACGAGGCTGAGCGGCACCATGACTACAAGTGTCTACAGGTGTCTACAGCCACAGCCAGCTGTTCCAACTATCCCTCTCAGTGTTAAGTACCACCAAATAGCTCTTGACCAAACCCAATAAATGCCAGAACCCTTGAAAATGCTGTACCACAGCATTACACAAAGCACAAACATCTGACTCAACATCCAGACATTGCTGAGATGAAGTTGCTGGGCCCGCGGCAGGGAACGAGCAGGAAAAGCAGTTACATACTGGAATACTATAACCTTCATCACAAAACTGACTCAACCATCCTGCACCTCAGCATGGGTGTCTCAATCCTCCTCAAAGTTCTCTGTCCCTCCAGCCACACCTCCTACTTGTTATCAATAACTTGAGATAGGCAAGTCATCCAGACAGATCAAAGGATAAGGGGCTCTGAACAGCCCTACCACCAGCACTTAGAGTCTGAGGGAGTCAGAACCTGAGTCCCAGGCCCACTTGTCTCAAAAACCCGAAAAGGTTCCTCTGTTTTTCTAATTAAAGTATCACTCAAGCCTCTGAACTCCTAAACTGAAGAATGCCAGAGCCTGACAGGTGGTAGTGGCGCACGCCTTTAATCCCAGCAGAGGCAGGTGGATCTCCTGAGTTCAGGCCAGCCTGGTCTACAGAGCGAGTTCCAGGACAGCCAGGGCTGTTAACACAAGAGAAACCCTGTCTCCACAAACAAACAGTATGCCAGAGCCACAGGATTACCTACGCAGGAAGGGCATGCCTGAAGGGAGAGCCAGGACAGAGGAAGTGGACACCTTTCCTGTCCTGAGCACCTGGGCACCGGGGCATGGCCAGGCTGAGGCCTTGATTTGCTCAAAGATTGTTTTCTCATCTTTTTGCCTAGTTAGTAGCTTTGTTTTGGTTTTTTTGTTTTTTGTTATATAACCCGGACTGGCCTAGAACTCACTATGTAGCCCAGTCCAGCCTCAAAAAATCTGTGGCAATCCCCCACCTGAGCCTCCCAAGTGATGGGTATGAGGCACACTTAGTTTCTGTCACCTAATGTTTGAAGCCATTAAAAGTTACAATCCCATAAAAAATCAATGTACACAGGATTCAAAGTAAACCGATATACACTACATGAGCTATGGTAAGCAAATGCAGTCAGGGGTAGAGGCTGTTGGCATGGGGCTAGAGCACTCACTGGACCAGATGGGAGGCCAGGACTTCCTTGCAGATGGGCTGCTCGGCCAGCGTCAGCCAGAACTCACAGGCCTCCAGGGCCACATTCTCGTCATGGTCCTGGGTCCTCTGCAGCATGTACTGGGGCAATGGGGAGAGGCTGAGACCCAGCCCAACTAAGAGGGATCCCCCAACCCCCTCCTGCCACCCATCTGCCCTTGGTGTTGGCCATGCACACCTGGATGATGCTGTGCATGTGAGGGATGAGTCTATCAATTCGCACTTCCAAAAGCATCACTAGAGCACGGCACACGTTCTTCCTCACCTCAGGATCATCATCCACAGCCAAGGCAAACAGGTGCTGTGAGAAAGCACAAGGTCAGCTGCCTGAGGGCCCTCGGCCACTCCCTATCCACCCAAGCCTAGTGACCCACCTCGATGAAGGTATCGATGTTGTCCATCAATGCCTGGGCCCGGTCCATGATGAACTGGTTCACACAGGCAATGGCATGGGACCTGGTAGTCAGTGAAGGCACGGATCACTTCTGAACTGTGCCTGCCTACCAGCTCTAAGACCCCTGTGCCCGGGGAACTTCACATACCGGATCTTGGGGCTGCAGTGCTTGAAAAACTGCAGGAACTTAGGGATCATGATGTTCAGGGGCCTGTTGAGAGCATCACTATCCAAAAGCTCAGAAGAGTCTTCACAGATCTTCTGCAGGGCTCCAAAGGCTCCCTGAGCAGAGGCAGAAAGATAGCTGTTGAGTCCTACTCCAAAATCCAGCCCTGCATGGGCCAGGCCACGGACTGCTTGTCACCCACCTCACAGGTGTTATAATCCTCTGAGTTCAGCAGGTTGCACAGCTGGGGCAGCAGCTCGGGCCACATCTGCAGCTCACCCTTGGAAGCGATGGTGGTGATGAGAATGCCTGGGGCAGCCAAGGAAAGGAGGCTGCTCAGGCTGGGCAAGGGCCTAGTGGTCCCTCCAACCTCCCCACCAAGGAACAGGCTCACTGGCTCCCTTGTCTCCCTTTGGGGTGCTGGGGATGAAACCCAAGCCGCACGAATGCCAAGTAAGCAGCCTACTGTACAGCGACAGGCCCTCTTGGGCAGTACGCGGTGACTCAGCACACATGCTCTGAGCCTCACTGTGTGCGATCCGCCCCAAACCACCACTCTTAGAACTGGAGGGAAGGTGGAAGGTGAAGATGCATAAGCCAAAGATCTGGGTGGCCACAAGCCAAGGGCTGAGAGTAAATTGTCTTTCAATTATTTTTATTTCATACTTCCGAGGACTGAACCCAGGGCAAGCATTTTTGCTGTTGAGCTAAATACCCAACCCAGCTTTTTTATTTTAACCTTCTGAGTTAAGGTCACAAGTTGCCAAGGCAAGACCTAAAACTGCAGGTCCTCTTGCCTCCACTTCTTGAGTAACTGGTTACAGGCCTGTGCCACCAGGCCCAGCTAGAGAGGAGCAATTTTAAAATGGTGGTCAGGGGACATCTTGACGTGTGTGCAAAGACCTGAGGGAAGTTAAAACAGATGAAGAGGAGGCGGCCTTCAGTCACCTGGGGCAAAGGTGTCTTGGCTAGAGTACGGCAGGCCTGGTGTAGTAACAGAACAAAGGCCAGAGTGGGGAGAGGGGTTGTGGGCAGGAAGTGGGGTCAAGTACTCAAGTCATGAAAGCTCTTTTATCTCAAGAGAAGGCCTTACTGACTAGTAGAAATCCATGGATGGGGACTGGGGAGACGGCTCAGTGGGTAAAAGTGCTTGCTGGGCAAGTATGAAGGACCTGAGTTCAGTTCCCAGCACCCAGGTAAAAAGCCAGGTGTGGGAGCATGAACCTGTTATCCCAGAAGTAATCAGTTGAGACAGAAGGGTCTCTGGGGCTTGCTGGCTACCAGTCTAGCTCCAGATTCTTTTGAGTAAAAGAACAGAATAGCTGATGCCCTCCTCTGGCCCATCTATGTGTACAGGTGTGCACACCTGTCCACATGCTCATGAGCATGCACACATACACATAGAGCAACAGAGAATGCTTGTTTAAGGAAACATATATATTGATGTTGAACTAATGTTCACATTACAATAAACTGACTTAGAATAATGAAATCCACAGGTATTAAGCAAAAGGCTTCATCTGAGGCCTGAGGGCAACGGAGCTGCCAGGTAGGGTTGGATATGGTGGCCAATGCACACATCACTCATCAACACAAGATGGCAGTGTTTCACAAGGGCAGAAGCTGCCACTGCCCACTCTCAAATGATGCCAATCCCTAAATTTTTTATTTTTTTAAGATTTATTTATTTATTATGTATACAGTGTTCTGTCTGTATGTGTGACTGCAGGCCAGAAGAGGGCATCAGATCTTATTACAGATGGTTGTAAGCCACCATGTGGTTGCTGGGAATTGAACTCAGGACCTCTGGAAGAGCAGTCAGTGCTCTTAACCTCTGAGCCTTCTCTCCAGCCGCCCCCCCCCCCTTTTTCCCCCCAATCCCTAAAATTGAAGTCTCTCTGCCATCCCATAATGGAACAGGCCCCATTCACGGTGTTGGCCACACCACAAAGCCTCTCTTGTACCACATGGATCACAGCCTATAATGGAAGGCTTTGGTCAGGCACTATAGTGGAGATCTGTAATGCTAGCCCCTAGAAGGCTGAGGCAGAAGATTCCAAGTTTGAAACCCCAGGCTGAGCAGCAAAACCCTGTTTCAAAAAAAGTACCAGAGCCCTAAAGCTCTTCCAAAGTTTCTTCAAGTACAGATATCCTCAGCGATGCCAAAATCAAGTGTGTCACAGGAAGTGGCAGTACTTGCATAGAACCTATGCACATCCTCCTGTAGATAACAGGCACACTACATCAACTGAGTTATGTCCCCAACCTCTCACAGACTTAAAAATCACCTCTATGTGACTTAAAATTCCTGTAACAATGTCAATAATACAGTTATAAAAGTACATTGTAGGGCCAGCGAGACAGCTGTGCATGAAGGTGTTTGCCACCAAGCCTGACAACCTGACTTGGACATTCCTGAGACCCACATGGTAGGAGAGAACAATTCTCCAAAGTTGTCCTCAGACCTCCACACAGGAATAATGGCACTATACACTGCACTCTACCCTATAGAAAACTATATTGCTAAGGTAAAAATGACAAGAAACAAAATCTGGACATGTATAGACTTTGCAGGTCTGGAATTCACTATGAAGATCAGGCTTGCCTTGAACTCAGAGACCCATCTGCTACTACCTCCCAAGTGCTGAAATTAAAGGCATGGGCCATCATACCTAGTCATTTTATTTACTTTTTTTTTTGAGACAGGATCTCACCTACGGCTGGCCTAGAACTATTTAGACCAGGTTGGCCTCAAACTCCCAGTGAGTGCAGAAATTACAGGCATGTGCTACCACACCCAGCCTTTATTTTTTAAAGCTTCCCTTCCTGAGGTATAAATAAATAGCTGTCCTTTCCTTAAAATACTCTATAGAAGGGCCAGCAAGCTAGCTTAGTGGTTGAAGGCACTTACTTGCAGCCACCCCTGATGGCCTAAGCCCACATAATAGAGAAAAACAACCTCCAAAGTTGTCCTCTTGTCTCTAGGCACAGCACACAAAAAGTAAAAATAAACCAATTTAGTTGACAGATTTCAAGAAAATAATGGCGAGAGAAGCCGGGCGTGGTGGCGCACGCCTTTAATCCCAGCACTCGGGAGGTAGAGGCAGGCGGATCTCTGTGAGTTCGAGGCCAGCCTGGGCTACCAAGTGAGCTCCAAGAAAGGCGCAAAGCTACACAGAGAAACCCTGTCTTGAAAAACCAAAAAAAAAAAGGAGAGAGAGAGAGAGAGAGAGAGAGAGAGAGAGAGAGAGAGAGAGAGAGAAGTGGGAGCTGGGAAAACGACTCAGCAGGTAAAAACACCCATTGTCCAAGCCAGATGACCCAGACTTGCTCCCCAGAACCCATGTGACCTGGATGCAGTGGTGTGCACCTGTAATCAGAACCCACGTAACCTGGATGCAGTGGTGTGCACCTGTAATCAGAACCCACGTGACCTGGATGCAGTGGTGTGCATCTATAATCAGAGCCCACGTGACCTGGATGCAGTGGTGTGCATCTGTAATCAGAGCCCACATGACCTGGATGCAGTGGTGTGCATCTGTAATCAGAGCCCACGTGACCTGGATGCAGTGGTGTGCACCTGTAATCAGAACCCACATGACCTGGATGCAGTGGTGTGCATCTATAATCAGAACCCACATGACCTGGATGCAGTGGTGCACATCTGCAATCCCATCACTTCTACTCTGAGATGGGAAGAGATGGAAGAAAGGACAGGAAGCTATTTTGCCAATAAGCCTGGAATACACTGTGCAGCAAAAACAAGAGACCCATCTCAATAATGTGGAAGGTGAGAACTGGCTCTCCAATGTGTTTCTCTGCCCTCCAGGCTCAGGTATAGCAGTGTGTGCTCTCCCTCACAGAAAATAACTAAAAATATTAAAGCATTGCTAGGAAATCAGCTATTAATCTTTGCAGTGAACAGCCTTCAGGGAGAATGGCCTGAGTAAATCTTAGTGCTCCTCCTGGACTCAGCAAGCAGCCTCCATTAACTAATCCTCACTGAATAGAAATCCTTTGAGGGGTACTCCTCATGACTCTGTGTGGACAGAGGAAACAAGTATTACAACTGTTCAACCTCAGTCACAGAGTCTGAGACGACGTCACAGAATCGTGGACACTGAGTTACTGAGGCACTCAGGAGGCTGAAGCACAAGGTTGGAAAGTTTGAGGCCAGCTTGGACTACCTTGTCTCAAAAAGAAAAAAGGGGAAAAAAAAAAAAAGACTGACCTGCACTGCCTGGCTTGTTTCCAAGCTGTTACTTGCCAGGCAAGTCCCTTTATCATCTGTGCCTCAGTTTCCTCTCCAGTCAGATGGCAGTAGTAACAGTGCTATCATCACAGAGGGTGCTGGCGCATTCAGTAAGCAACACCCTGAACACGTTGAATAGCTTCTTGGCCCAGAGCAAGCCCTTAGTGTGTCCTTGATGACGACCCCCACAGCCCCCTCACCAATGGTGGCTCGGATGAGAGAGGAAGCATCGCCAATGTTGTTGAGACACTCCTGTTTGATGAAGTCAGCCACAGGAGGCGGGAAGCTCTGGTAATGCGCCTTCACATTATTCTTGAGGATGAGGCCACTGAGAGAGCGGGTTGGCTCATCTGTAGGAAAAGTGCTAAGGTCAGAAGACTGTAGCAGTGAGTAGAAAAGCAAAATCTGCACAGCTAGAGGGACAGAGAACATACCTTCTGACTTGAGTCTGGTCAGGACGAAGATCAGATAGTTGTTGAAGTCGGGAAACTGGTTCAGTTGTTTAAGTTTCTGCCAAGCTGTTAAGGGACTTGGAAAGCCAGGTGTATTGGGGCACCCCTGTGATCCCAGAACTAGGGAAGCTGAGAGGCAAGATCTTGAATTCCAGGCCAGCATGGACCATATCCCAAGATCTTGGCTCAAGAAAAAAAAAAAAAGAAAGAACTTGAGAGACAGTAACCTTTCCTAGGCAATATTCTCTCACTGCCACATTGCTCAAAATGTGAGTGACCAAAGCATTTAAGGCAGCCAGCTCCTGGGATATCACTGATCAATCACTATCCCTATAGCACCAAAGGGCCTTTTCAGGAGGACCAGGTTCACACATGGACTAGGACACATGTCTGAGCTTCCTGCATCACCCCTCTGTCCTTACAGAGCAAGAATGGGTTGGAAAAGACTGTCAGCTGCTACTCATCTCTGACTTCAGCACTCCAATAATGCCTGCTTTTCTCAGTCAGAATGGAAGGCTACCTGGGTGTGGTGCATGCCTATAATCCTAGCACCAGGGAGGCCGAGAAAGGAAGATCACCCCGAGTTCAAGGCCAACCTGAGCTACATATTCAGTTTTTATTCTGTCAGAGAGACGCTGACTCAAAAAAGCAGTCCAGGGATACAGCTCAGGGGTAAAACACACGCCTAGCGTGTGCAAGGCCATACAGTCTCCGGGCCTGAGGCAGAGAGAGTGAATGGCTGAGACGCAGGGAGCAGGACTGGGATGCAGTTCAATGATAAAGCAAGTGACCAGCATGCTCCAGGGCCTTAAGTTCCATCCTCAGCGCTGCAGGAGAAGGTGGGGACTTGCCCCATTTTCAAGTGAGACAGGGTCTACATAAGACCAGGCTGCTCAAACTCTGAGATTCACTTGCCTCTGCCTCTCAAATGCTGTGATTAAAGGTTTATGCCATCGTGGCCATTTCACTTAAAAATCTTCATTTAAAAATCTGAACTCATTATTCTAATTTGCTTCTCTGTTGGCTGTGATAAAACACTGACCAAGACCAAGGCAGGGAGTAAAGGGTTTATTTTAGCTCATCGTGGAGAGAAGTCCCAAAGCAGAAACTACTGTGCAATGCTGGTTACTGGCTCCTTCCAAGACTCACATTCAGCTACCTTTCTTATACAGCCCAGGGTCACCCGCCCTGGGATAACATCCACAATGGGATGGGCAGGGCTGGACCGGCAGGCCTGCCCACATCAATTATCAATCAAGAAACAGCCCCACATCCATTCCCACAGGCAATTCTGTGGAGGATTCTGAGGGAGGCAGGTCTTCAAGGAAGGTCCCTCTTCATAGGTATATCAAACTGACAACAAAACTAACCAGGATACTTATATATTTACACAAGCAACTAGGAAAAAAAGTTTTCAAACACAAACACTCATGGTGCAACTCCAGCGTCCCTCCCCATCTACCCTCATTCTGACAAGGCAGATTGGACTAAAATCTGAGATGGCTGGGCTTCTCATCCTGGTTCCTAGCTGAGGCTTTGCCAAAGCATTTTCCCTTTCTAAGCCTCCAGGTCCCCTCTGTAAAGAGAGTTAACAGCATTCACTTTAACAGTTACAGGATTAAGTGCTCAGTGAACATCAGGCATTCCCATCATTTTCTGCACCTCTGGAAATGGAACCCAGGGACCTAAGCCTTTAATTCTCCGCTCATGTCATGTTCTCTCTTGCAGCAGAGTCTGGGGACCAAGAAGCAGTCCCTCCCTCTCTAGTCTTCAGGAGGTTCAGACATCAGCCCTGTTCCATCAGCCCCGGAAGGAAAGAAGGATACATCCTGCACAATGCGCTGAGTAGCTGTGTTGGGCGACTGCGAGTCTTTGAGAAGCTGCAAGACCTGCTGCAGGCCCTGCTCGTCTGGCTGCCAGTCCATGGCGCAAGGCGAACTGCAGGGGTAGGAGCCTGGGTCAGCGCTGGGTCGCCGGGGTTCTGTGTGAGACCCAAGTTGAGTCCCCAAGGCAGAGGCGGATGCACGCAGATGCAAGCGCTCTCCGCGGAGAAGCGGAGGCCTCGGATCCGCGCCTGTCCCC